>JAVCKV010561062.1:0-34981 GCA_032274145.1 Herpochondria borealis | reverse complement strand
GTCAGTTCTCATGCTTCCCTAAACTCAGTTCCAGCAAAATGCAAGTAATCCTAGAGCTAAAGGTAAATATAGTAGCGTAAAAAGGAATAATCCGCGCGATGACTCTCGGGTCCCAGCTCGGCTAAATTTCACCGCAAGCCAACACATATAGACACCAGCAAGTCCACCGCCGATACCGAAAACCCAATTTGCGTATTCTATCCCAGGTAAGCAGGCTATTGGAGCCAGAATAGCTAAACATGCACTGAAGATCAGTGCTAGTCTTGCTGTTTTCTTCCCGCTGACGTCACCATTGCTCCACATTTTGTAGCCGGCGTCCTCGTATTCTTCGCGACACATCCAGTTGATCGCTACGAAATGCGGTAACTGCCAGAGAAAGAGCAGAGCAAATAGATACCAAGCCTCACCATCATTCCAGCCACCACCAGCCGCTACCCATCCTATCACTGGCGGAATTGCTCCAGGGATCGCTCCCACGAGAGTATTCGCCGATGACTTCCGCTTCATAGGAGTATAGATAAAGACGTAAACAACGATGGTAATAGCCGCCAAATAAGCACTCCAGGTACCTACTTTAGCACCCAGATGAATGACTCCAAATGCACTCAGCACCCAGCCAATAGCAAAGGCGGTCACGACGTCCATTCTGTTTGAAGGCAGTGGGCGATTCGCAGTTCGCTTCATCTGACGGTCCTGATGGATCTCCATCAACTGGTTAAATGCAGCACTACCAAACGCCGCTGCCGCTGTTCCTAATATGGTGTGCAATAGCTGCCACCAATCTGCCACCCAAACTCCACTGACGCTTTTCGACGCCAGAATATAACCAAACAGTGTCGTGATGAGAACGAAGGTATTGAGCCGCATTTTCGTAAGCACCATGAGATCTTCACGGAGGGAAACCGCTTCGCTTATTACTTCGTTTTCGTTAACTTCTTTTGATTTCCTGCTAGCCATTTCTTGGCGTAATATGCACCTATAAATTCTTTTGCCAAGAACTAAGATTTTTCAAATTTCTTCATATTCTCAGTCTAATATAGTCTTTTCCATGAGACATTTAGAAAATCATAAAAATTATAATCAAGAAATATTAATCACCACCGCAAGTAACTTATTCACAATATTTTTTACATTTACCAAATAGAGATAACCGTCCAAATTCATATCAGCAATTCATAAATCACTCAAAAAAGAAAATTTCACATGCGATGTATCCAATGCGGCTCACTCGATGATAAAGTCATCGATTCACGAATGTCAAAGGACGGGACCTCTACCCGAAGAAGACGCGTGTGCCTGAAGTGCAGTTACCGATACACTACTTACGAGCAGATCGAGCGGACAGAACTGCGAGTCGTAAAACGTGACGGATCACGCCAGACGCTGAACCGCGAAAAGCTACTCAGGGGTCTAGTGAAGGCCTGCGAGAAACGCCCTGTATCCATGGATAGACTAGGAAGAGCCGTGGAAGAAATTTTAGCAGATCTTCATAAGGATCACCTCTCAGAAGTGCCATCGGGTGTCATCGGAGTAAAGGTCACGGACAAGCTCTATGATATAGACCCCGTTGCATACGTTCGCTACGTCTCGGTGTATCGTCAGTTCGAGGATGTGGGAGAGTTCATTAAGGAAATCCAGAGGCTCGAATACCGAGGCCGAAAAGACCCACTGCAACCACCACTTTTCAACGAATAATTTTATAACCAATTTAACCTAATAACTTTGTCCTCCCCCTCTGACATTTTTTAACCACCATGATTTGCATCGCAGGAAACATGCCCGTCCTCCAAGTAGGAGAACATCAGATATCTAACTACGATACGTACTGGATACGCCGAGCTATCGAGAATGCCTCGATCCGTGCGAACCAACCGTATTTCACGTTCGTCGATGATGTCTATGATGGTATTGTCTATTATTTAGAGCACAAGTGTCCCCTTAGGCTTCTCGCCATAGAGTCTCTCTATACACGTATCAGGCACACACTCAAACGGATAGGCTGTGAGGCAATAGCGAATGCACTGGAAATAGAGTGCCCTCCTATCACTATTTCTCTGGAACGCGCTGCGATAGAAGCCGGGAATGGTTACGAGCTCGCATTATACCAGATCCTGCAGACTGAAATGATGGATCTAAAGAAACTCGGAGCACGCGAGGTCTTCTTCAGTGAAATCCGCGAGTCTATACTCATTCTGAAGCAGACTGAAGAGTGGCATGATGACTGTGACCAGCTCGAGAGTGACATCTTACTCTGGTTGAAAAATGCCGGCACACAGCCACAGCGTCAGGGATTCAGAATTCGCTGTAATATTGAAAAAATTAAAGTCTAACTTATTTACCAAATGCCCCACATTCTAATCGTCGAAGATGAATACTCCATAGCAGAAACTATTATTTATGCATTAGAGACAGAACATTTTCAGACTAACCACGTGACCACTGGAGCTGAAGCCATCTCGATAATTGAAGCGAAAAGTAATTATTCACTAGTCGTTCTAGATATTGGCTTACCAGATACATCAGGGCTGGATGTCTGCCAGCAAATCCGCAAGCAGTCCGGGATTCCCATCTTATTTCTCACTGCTAGAGACTCTGAGATAGATCGCGTACTAGGACTAGAGTTCGGTGCAGATGACTATGTGACCAAGCCATTTAGCCCGCGAGAACTAGTAGCAAGGATCAAGGCTATTTTAAGGCGAACATCTAACACTCCACAGCAACTCAAAAAACACAGCAATGAAGGCATCAGTATCAACACTGATGCGATGACTATTCACTGCTTCGGGAAACCAGTGGATCTGACTGCGCATGAGTATAAATTACTAGCTACTTTCATTTCCCAACCAGGACGCACATTCACAAGAGAGCAACTACTTGAAAACGCTTGGGAAGACCCTGGATCAGCCATGGATAGAACTGTAGATGCGCACATTAAGACTCTCAGAGCAAAACTTAGCTCTGCATCCCCAGAATGCGCAGAGGTCATACAGACAAGAAGAGGACTAGGTTACTGCTACAACCCTCCAGCATTGTAAGGTTTTTTCGCTGGACTTCACTATTATAGGTGGCAAATAGAGCCATGCAAGATTCCCTGATAAAAGTCATATTCGCCCTTCTCGTGTCTGTAACAGGCATACTAGCGAATAGTAAGCCAAACATTATCTACATTAACGTAGATGACCTAGGTTGGGCTGATGTAGGATATCAGGGTAGTAAATATTACGAAACTCCACATATTGATAAACTTGCCAAGCAAGGAGTGGTCTTTAGTAATGCATATGCCGCCGCAGCTAACTGCGCTCCAAGCAGAGCTTCTGCCCTGACAGGACTAGCCACTCCTAGACATGGAGTTTACACTGTTGGAAAATCTGACCGAGGAAGCTCGAAAACGCGTAAACTAATCCCCATTAAAAACACACTGCATATTAAGTCTAACGTATTAACCATTGGTCATGCAATGCAACGTGCAGGCTATGTAACTGCCACCATTGGAAAATGGCATGTTTCTGAAGATCCTCTCAAAAATGGCTTTGATGTAAACATCGCCGGCACTTCTGCTGGAGGCCCATACACAGGTGGATATCATAGTCCATACAAGTATCCTAACTTGGTGAATGATGAGCCAGGGGAATATCTAACAGATAGACTCACAGACGAGGCAATTAAATTCATTACCACCTACAAAAAAAGCCCCTTTTTCCTCTACCTTCCATATTACTCAGTGCATACGCCTATCCAAGCAAAAGCAGATAAAGCAGCACACTTTAAAAAGAAGAAAGGTAATGAGTCACAAAATGATCCCGAATATGCAGCCATGATCTCAAGCCTCGATGACAACATAGGCAGACTCATGGAGAAGTTAGATACCCTGGGACTAGCTAACAATACTATGGTCATCTTCACTTCGGACAATGGAGGCGTTCACAGAATATCTAAACAGACTCCCCTACGTGCAGGAAAAGGATCCTACTATGAGGGTGGTATTCGAGAGCCCTTGATCATCCGTTGGACAAGTAAAGTAACACCTGGTAAGAATAACACACCTGTAAGTCATCTTGACCTCTATCCTACATTTTTAGAGGTCGCAAAAGTCATATTGCAAGGAAAGGAATTAGATGGCCTTAGTTTAATACCATTGCTAAATAATAGAGAGATCGCAAAACGCGAACTCTACTGGCATTTCCCTATCTACCTCGAAGGAGGTAATAAAGAAACTCAAGATCCAATTTTTCGTACCCGCCCAGGCTCTGCTATCCGCGACGGTGACTGGAAGCTGATTCAGTATTTTGAGAACAATGACATTGAGCTTTATAACCTAAAATATGATCCCAGTGAAAAGAACAATTTAGTAAACAGCTACGCATCAAAATCCGAAGAGCTAATAGAAAAACTAGAAACTTGGAGAACTCTCATGAAGGCACCTGTCCCCAGCGAACTGAATCCTGACTTCCCCAAAGAGCAACCAACTGAGAAAGAGGCTAAGAAGATTAAAGTAAAATAATCTACTTACGCTTCTATTAAATACCTATCAGGATTTCCTAACAAAAACTACATCTTAGGAACCCTAAAAATATGTGCTGGGTTTTTATCGTTAGGGTCACGCACTTTAGTGCCTGCAGGGATACCTTCTACATCCACTAGTTTACCCGTAAATGGATTGAAAACCTTCTTACCTTTCTGTCCAGGTGCCCACTTAGCAAGAGGCACATCTAGTGCAGGAGCAGGATCTCGATCAGGCTTTGGTTGATTCGCCTTATTCTCTGACTCGTAGCGAGTCTTCGCCATTTCATCCCAGTCTCTATGTGTCTCCATTCCCGCGCGAGTGATCGCTGGAGAGAGAGCTTGAAACACATCTTTAGAAGCTTTACGTTTTGATCCATTCCACTTTATTTCGTCACACTTATAGCAAATATTCATGCTACTTTTCAATGAGCCTAGCTCATAGAAATCAATCGTATGGTGCGGAACGAATAAGCAACCTGTATCAGAAGTCACAGCCACTCCTTTTAATTTTCTAACACTATCTAAAAATAAAATTTTCTCCCCTGTATTAAGTTCTTTGCGCGCATATGTATACTGCGGCGTGTCATGTAGTCCTGGAATAGTCCCGAAAAAATCTACCTTGTGAGAGTGCTCCTTGAAGACTATCTTATCAGCATTTTGAATCGCATCAGCTAAAGCAGAGTTATATTCTTTAGCGTCCGCATTACTATTAACATTGATCACTTTAGGCATTCCTGGATTAGCTACCGTAATGGGATCAGACGCACATGAACTAATTAATAATACTACTACACTCGATGCTACAGTCAGGGAACCACTCAAGATCTTATATTTCATCATGAATAAACTATGTTATATCTCTGACACATCGTCAATCACCAAATGCTACTAATCCAGCACATCTCTAATTGCTTGGTCAAGAGCAGCGATCATCATATCTATCTCATCACGCGTAATAGACAAAGGCGGCATGAGAACAATAGTATTTAGAATAGGCCTGGTCAGTAACTGATACTTTTTAGCCACCTCACAGACTTTGAAGCCCACTCCTTCTTGATCCGTAGAAATTTCCACACCAGCCACTAACCCACAGCGCCTGACTTCTTTCACATATGAATTTTCATTGGCTAGATCACTCAGCTTGTATGCAAGATACGCCGCCTTCTCTTTCACACCTGTTAGAGTATTTTCACTCTCAAAGACATCCATACTAGCCAATGCAGCCGCACACCCTAGCGGGTTCGCGGTGTAACTGTGCCCATAATAAAACGCCCGTTCAGGCTCCCCTAAAAACCCACCATAAATACTCTCTGTAACCAACGTAGCAGCCATCGGCAAATACCCACCAGTTAGACCTTTCGCCAGACAAAGAAAATCTGGAGTCACCCCCTCTTGCTCACAGGCAAACATCGTACCCGTCCGACCGAACCCAGTCATCACTTCATCTAAAATCAAATGGATAGACTTCTCTTCCGTAAAAAATCTCAATTCATCTAACATCCCCTGCGGCCAGACATGGATTTCATTCACCCCCTGCACCAGCGGCTCGATGATCACACCTGCTACCTTTTTCAACTGAGAATCCGAAAACTCTTTCAATTCTTCAAGGTCTCTAACAAAATGCACCGTTAGCCCAAATTTCCTAAACCTAGCAAAAAAAGCCTCCACCCCACCAAGCGATGCAGCACCTAAAGTATCACCATGATACCCACCCAAAAACGCAACAAATTCAGTCCTCTCAGGCTCACCATTTTGAATCCTAAATTGCAACGCCATCTTCATCGCACACTCCACCGCAGTCGACCCATCATCGGAGAAAAACACTCTCTGTAAATCTGTCTCAGGAAAAAATGACACCAACCTCAAAGCCAACTCAGCCGCTAAATGATGTCCAAACCCTAAATAAGAACTATGCGAAATTTTATCGATCTGATCCTTGATCGCCTGATTAATCACTGGATGATTATGCCCATGGATATTTGTCCAAATAGAGCTATTACCATCGATGTATTTGTTTCCATCCGCATCACATAGCCAGACACCCTCCCCGCTCTCTATCATCACAGGCTGATGCTGCGGCGATGTCCACATTTCTTGCTGGGTAAATGGATGCCAACAGTGTTTCTTATCTATCTCTACGTGATCCATGGGTATAAAACGTAACCTTATTACCCTATGGCTTGCGCTACAAGCAATTTGATACTAAACAAAAATCTCATGCACCATCTTCTAAAAATCCTCACCCCCATCACGCTCTGTCTCATCATGAGCCATTGCGCAAAACTGAAACCAAGCACCTACCATAACCTCGGCACCGCAGCCCCCACCGTTAGATCAGCAGATTTCAAAAGTAACCTCGCCAAAGTCGCCAAAGCAAAATGGTATGATGGCAGTCACGTCACCACACTCCCGAATGGCGATGCCTTCTTCCCTGAGATGCGAAGAGCAGTCAATTCAGCCAATAAATCTATCACCTTTGAGACCTTTGCTATGGTCAGCGGTACCGAGACCTACTACTTCTGCCTCGCTCTGGCTGAAAAAGCTAAGCAAGGAGTCAAAGTCCACATCATTCTCGATGGTATAGGCTCACGTAAACTCGGTAAAGTCTGCACAGATATCCTCGTAAAATCTGGCTGCGAGCTAAGATGGTATAGAAAATTCAATCCACTTAGACTCTACCATATCAATAACCGCGACCACCGTAAATTTCTCATCGTAGACGGCAAAGTAGGCTTCACCGGTGGTGCTGGATACGCAAATTCTTGGATGGGAAATGCCTCAAACTACAGCGAATGGCGAGACACCATGTATAAAGTCACCGGCACCGCAGTAGCAGACATGCAGACTATCTTCTCAGACAACTGGAAAGAACTCACAGGTGAACAAATTTCCGGATCAGACTATTTCCCAGCTCTAACCAACACCGGAAATATGAGCGTGCAAAATACCATGGGAGCACCCAGAGAAAGGGGCGACACCCTCGGCGCATCTTATCTGCTAGCCATAGATGCGGCTAAGAAATCCATCCTCATAGAGCACGCCTACTTCGCTCCAAATCCACGCCTGCTCCACGCCATCAAACAAGCACGTGCCAGAGGAGTCACTATCAAAGTCATCGTCCCAGGTGACCCCATCGATTCTAAAATCCTCCGCGAAGCCTCTAAGATCTACTGGCCAGCACTCATGAAAGCAGGAGTAGAAATCTACGAATATCAAACCTCCATGATGCACGCTAAACTCATGGTCGTCGATGACTACCTCACTATCGCAGGATCAGGAAATTTCGACGAGCGCACATTTTTCATCAATGATGAGGCTAATCTTCACGTCCTAAGTGCACCACTAGCTGCCCAACAAAGAGCTATGTTCTACAGAGACTTAATGCACTGCAAGCGAATGACTCCTAGTGACGCCAAGATGAAATGGACTCCGTCAGATATGTATAACAGAATGGGAGCACACCTAATCATGCCCCAATTATAAATATTACTTAGGCAAAGTTAACCAATTTAAAACAAGTTGGAAAAATGAAAAAAATGAGGTAATATTAAAGTTCAAATGATTGAGAAAAAATCTAATTCCACACGCATCAACTTCAAAACCCTACTTTGGGATGGAGGTTACGTGCTTGCTATTATCTCTGCTGTCATATTCGGAATTCTCTGGAATAGCTCCAATAAAGAAGTAGCGACATTAAAAAATGAAGCCTCTAAGCTAGAGCAAGGTCAAAAAGATATTCAGGTAGACCTCCAGAATGATCTCCAAGAAAAACTCACTAAAACTACCGCAGCCTATAATCAAAATTATAAAGCAACTACTTCTGAGCTCAGCAGCAACATTCAAAATAAAGATGCTAAGATAGATCACCTCAAGAAAGATTTAGTGACTCTCAATCAAGAGAAACTGAAAGCACAACAACGCTGGCGCACACCACTAATTGACTCATTAGAAATAGCCCAAGACATCTATGCGATGAAATGGCAAAGTAACAGCCGTGTCCTCAGCGACATGGAAAACCACTCAGTCAGAACAGTCACCATCTGTGATAAGTGGGAAGAACTCAGCGAGAAGCTAAGCCCCTACCCCGAGCTTGCACCCCAAGTCGCGAAACTTCGTATTCGCTTAGCCCAGGCTTATAGCGGACTAGGACTGGTCAACAAAATAGATCTTAGCAAAATAGACTGGAAAGCAGCACAGATGGAGCAGCAGAAGGCAGAGATCGAATCTCGTATCTGGTTCAGCGTCGCCTCACAATATACAAAATCCGGTAAGTTAGAACAAGCACAAGAATTCTTGAACAAAGCTAAATCTGTAGTAGACCAGATGAAGTCTACTCCAGAGAAAGCTACCTATTTCTCAGCGATGATGAATCTACTTGAAGCTGACATTTTAGCATCCACCAACCCAGGCAAATCACTTGAATTCTACGTCAAAGCTTCTGACGACCTCGCCAAAGTAGTCACAGCAGTCCCCACTAACACAAAAATCAGAACGGCATTCATTCAAGCCTGCCTCGACGGAGCAATGTTAAGCGAAGGCGGGACCAGTGCTGGCCAAGCAGAGAAACTCAGAAAACGAGCATTTAAAAACATCAACACCCTGCTCACAGATAACCCTAAAATAGAAAAGCCACACCTTCTCTACGCTGAGGTGAAAATACTCGAAGCCGAAGAAATGCTCCGCGAAGGCGAGCAATACAAAGCATCCGAGATCCTCAAATTAGCCAGAAAACACATCAAGGAAGGCGGAGGAAGCGTTCTACTCACAGCAGAGGCAGACGGATCACAGGCATTCATCCACTGGGACCACGGCGAGCGTACTAAGGCAATGAATATCATCGATGATGCTATAAATAATGTCACAAAATTTAAAAAAAATGAGCCACTAAACTCTGAGGCTGAATATCAACTAGCCTCACTCTACTGGGTTAGATCATCCATGCAGATCTCACCTGCAGCCTCCATCCAAGACGGTCAGAAAGCTGTAAAGTCTCTCGTAAAACTAGTCCAACAAGGCGCAGGAAAGCGCGAAGCATCCGCCCGACGCATGATCGCCATTATCTACGGAGACATCGGACATCAAGCATACAGCTCAGATCAGAAAGTCATAGCCAAACAATACTTCCAGCAGGCCAAGAAACAATGGGACTACCTCACTAAAAACTGGGGCGAGTGCGATGAATACAAAGAAGGCGAACGCTGGTGCACTTGGAGAATAAATAGCCTCTAGTACAGACCTGTGCAAGATAGCTTTTATGCTTCGCGCTCATAAGTGCACCTAAATTGTGCATTTTGACCTCTAAACATTACGCTTATACCCTAATGGCACGTAGTTAAGCATTGTGCTTTTTAATTCAGCGCCCCAAAGGGGTAAACTATGCCAGCCTAGGGCATCGTCCTAGGAGGAGAACGACCAATAGAATAAACAGCCCTGAAAGGGCGATCTAGTCCACTGATATATATATAGACCGAAGACATGTATACCGCCCCTTCAGGGCTCGATACTCTGGTAAATCGAAGACCGAAGGCGCTGCCCTGGCTTTCATAAAACGCCCACTTGAGGGCTCAAAACCCCGATACATGGCTTTAACTACGTGCCATTAGCTTATACCCATAATAACTCGCTATTTCACTTACAATATTATGTGGCAAATGTGGCAAATGTGGCAAATGTGTCACAGGTGAGCTCTTTAGTAAAAATCTAATTACCTAGATAATTGTCATGTTGCTGTTTTTCAGTAACTAACGTCACATCTAAAAAATAAAATACAATTAAATCAAAATAAGACTTGAAATACACGAAACAAATGTCATGATTTTGATATCACCGCTTCAAAGAGCTAAAAAAACAAGAGAAGCGAGAAACAACTAAAACAAACGAAAACATGAAACTAACTACTAAATTAATAACGACAATAATTGGACTAGCAGGAATGGCAGGATTAGCTCACGGTCAAATGACCAAAGAAGCTCAAGCAAAAGCAACTCCTGATGAAATTCTTAAAGATCTAATGGCGGGCAATGCTAAATTCGCATCTGGTGAACTATCACCTATCGACATGAAAGCTGAGCGCGACGCAGTGACTAAAGGACAATTTCCTAAAGCAGTCATCCTATCATGCCTAGATTCAAGAGTACCAGTCGAAATGGTATTTGACCAAGGATTCGGTGACCTCTTCGTAGGACGCGTAGCTGGTAACGTCGAAAATGTTGACCAATTAGGTTCAATGGAATTTGCAACTAAGCTCGCTGGAGCAAAAGTCATCATGGTTCTAGGTCACTCTAGCTGTGGAGCTGTAAAAGGCGCATGTGACGGAGCTAAGATGGGCAACCTCACTGAACTCCTAGCCAAGATCACACCCGCTGTAGAAGCAGTGAAAGGTCACGAAGCAGAGGGCAGAAACTCTAAGAATGCTAAATTCGTAGCGGAAGTTGTGCAGAAGAACGTCGAAATGACAGTTGCTGACATTCGCAAGAACAGCAAAGTTCTTAGCGACCTTGAAAAAGAAGGCAAACTCAAAATCGTAGGCGGAGTTTACGATCTAGAGACAGGCAAGGTAACACTTGTTAAGTAATACTTATTGTGTAAAAAGTTCATCATAACACTACACTGTGGGTTAAGACTTTAAAACGTCTTAGCCCATTTTTTTGCTCAACTTTTTGACCAAGCTAAGGACACTCACACTTGACTATCCCCCATTCCTAAGAGAATCTGTAACTATGTCAACACAAGTGCAGCCTTTAATAGATTACCTCCAGCAACTCCAGCGGAAAGGCGAAACTCATGTTCACTTAGATGAAACTGCACGAAAGGTGATGCGTGAATTCTTCCTCGTAGCTAAAGGCTATAAAAAACTTACCTCTGACCCAGAAGCATTAACAGTAGCTGAATCAGTAACCAATCCTGAACCAGCAGCCGCTCCCGCAGCTCAAATAGTTCAAGTTTCAGGAACAACCCAACAAGAAAAAATCTCGTCACTCACCACTCAAGCCGCCAACTGGCCAGCAGCCAAAACTTTAGGAACACTCCACAACAAGCTGGTCTTCTCTGGAGGAAATCCAACCGCTGACATCATGTTCATCACAGATGCTCCAGGCTATTTCGAGGAAACCAAAGGCTACCCATTTGCTGGTCCAGCTGGAGAAAAACTAGACGGCATACTCAAAGCTATGGGACTAAAAAGAGACGACGTCTATATCACTCATCTGGTAAAATACCGTCCCTCAATGCCCCAGCAAACCACCGCTAACCGCAAGCCAACAGCAGAAGAAATAGACACATTTTCAACATTCATAGAAGCCGAGATTCAAGTGGTGAATCCTAAAGTCATCGTTGCACTAGGATCTGTAGTCGCGCAACACCTCATCGATAGCTCAGCATCAGTAGATCATTTACGCGAAAAATTCCATCAGATTTCCATCACCCAAATCCCAGTCAGAGTCACCTACCACCCCAGCTATCTGCTACAGAATGAAGCCCATGCAGACAAGCGGAAGCTCTGGGAAGACATGCTCGCACTCATGGAAAAACTAGAAATGCCAATCAGCGATAAACAGAAAGGCTTTTTCCTACGCAAGTCATGAAGAGCGAGGAAGACAAGCCCAAGAAAAAAAGATTCATCACTCGTAGAAAGTTTATTTATGGAGCGATGGGACTGTGTGTAGCTGATGCCTTTTTCATAGAACCTAACATCTCTCACATTTCTAAGAACAAACTCAAGGTCCCTAACCTCCCCTCAGGTCTCAGTGGACTAAAAATAGTCCACCTTTCAGACCTTCACTATAAGCCAGACAAAGATGAAGGATTACTCAGCACCGTAATAGAAAAGGTAAACAAGATCAATCCAGACCTTATCATGCTCACAGGCGATTACGTAGATCATGACAAAAGCGGCATTGATCCTATGCTAGAGTATTTAGCCAAACTCAAGTCCAAGCACGGTATCCTAGCTTGTATGGGGAATCATGATGGTTGGGTCAATAATGGCGATAGTGAGTTTTACAAAACCAGATTCGAAAAAATCGGAATCCAATTTCTAGTCAACCAAAACACAGCTCTAAACATCAATAACGAAACCCTCCACATAGCAGCCACTAATTTTATCTGGCATGGAAACCCTGATCCTATAGCCACACTCAAAGGAATACCAACTGACGCTCCACTTATCACCATGGTACACGAGCCAGACTACTTTGACACCATGCTTGAGCACCGAGACAACCACCTTCAGCTCTCAGGACACACCCACGGTGGACAATGCAGAGTACCGCTCATCAACTTCGCACCTAGAAAAGTGAAGTATGGAAAAAAATACGTCTATGGCAAATACACCAAAGAAAACAGCTCCGTCTTCGTTACTAAAGGGCTAGGAACCACCCACATTCGTGTCCGTTTCTCCTGCCTACCAGAAATAGCTCTACATACTATAGAGACATAGTTCAGAACTAAAAAAACGTGGCTTCCGAAGAAACCACGTTTTGAAAATTACTTTGATCTTAATCGAACAAATTTCTTATCCTAATAACGGACTAGAAACTTGTGCGGAATCCGAGCCAGAGTGTCGTAGCATCTGCATCAGCATTATTAGGGCCATCAGCAGTCTCATACTCAGCACCTACTTGTACCTTAGCACTGTTACCACATAGGTAGTAGTTCAGACCTGCATAAAAAGCATGACGCTCTTCAAATCTAGCTCCACCAGATGCATCCGCTGCATAGCGGCTAAGGCCAATGTTTGATCCATCTGAACCTGCATACTCATAACGAGTAACTAGCTCAACCGTATCAGGAACAATAAACTTAGTAGGCATGATTACCACACCATAAGTGCTGTCACCATTAGTCTGCTCACCAATGATTCCATTTACTAGTAGATCCCAGTCACCAAACTTATTAGTGTAAGCAAGTGAAGCGGCCCAATCATAACCAAAACGGTCATCATCTCCTGTAGAAACGTCATTAGAAATACCCTGTAGTACCCAGTTTCCACCACAAGCGCTATCGAAGCCTAAGCTACCATAGATCGCTGTACCGTGATTCCAGTCACTGAGCTCGTCGCTATCAGCCTCTGTAGAGAATATTCCTACAGTTGCGTCAAACACGCTAACCTTACCTGAAACCTTCACACCAGTTGCTGTAATAGCATCGCCATTGCTGTTAGCAAAGAACTGGTTTGCAATCACTGAGCGCTCAACAGTTTTGAGTTCATTTGCTGATGAAGTTCCTTCAGCAGAGAAATCAAGTCTCATGCGTCCGTATGAAATAGCTGCATTCTCTACACCCATTACATTACCAAGTGAATAGCTTAGATATAACTCATACATTTCTGAGTAACCAAAGCTCACATCGTCAACTGCGCTATCTTTATTAAAGTTAGCTGATCCAACTAATGTGAAGTCATTTAGGAACTGAATTTCTGTTCCTAGTCTTAAGCGGCGTAGTTCGAGATATGTATCATCGAAATCTGCTCCATTTACATCACCTTCAGTGTATGCAGCATTCACATGTAGACTTCCTGTCATTTTCACTGAATTAATGAATCCACCTTCGTAGATACTTCCACCGAGTGATTTTAGCGTGTCACAGATATCCCCACCTACTGGTGCGGGTCCTACGACTGGCCCTGCGAGTGCCACTCCAGAGAGAGCTACTGCGCCTATCATTGTTTTTATTGCTTTGTTTTCCATGGTTATTTTGTCTGGTAGTTTACAAAATCGTCACACTAATTAATGTGACATTCTCATAATGTTGCTGGACAGAATGCCTTTATTAGAAAACTCATTCAAGGGTTAATTTCTGATGCATACTCTAACCATACACACGATACTACTTAGACATGATTTCAAAAAAACACGCAACACATTAATAAAGAAATACATACAAAAAAACACATCACATCTAAATAATTAACTTAATCTTAGCAATTTTATTTCGCTAGCATGGCTTATTTCCATCAATTCACCCTCTTTTAGTACTAATAAGTAGCCCTTTTCAGAGATTCCTAGCACCTTAACTTCCACAATACTACCGCTCAAGGTCATCTTCACGCGTTCATTTTTCAGGTAAAAACACCCCATCATTCGCTCAATCAAATACCCAAAACCCTCACCAATCAAACTTCCACATTTATAAACAGAAAACACTATTTTCGATAAAAGCAGTTCTCTACTCAAATCCTCACCTAACAGAAATGATAGTGATGTCGCTTTCTCTGAAACTTCTTGAGGAAACTCTCGCACATTAACATTCAGTCCAACACCAATAATAAGAAAATTATTCACATTTTCTATCAGAATCCCTCCTAGCTTCATATCACCTACATAAATATCATTAGGCCATTTCAGCATCGCTTCTAACCCTAAATCCTGGAGAACATCTACGATGGCCAATCCAACAGCCAATGACATTCTATACCAGAGTTCTGGATCTACATCTGGGTCTACCACAAGTGAAAATAACAAGCCCTCTCCTTCTAGACAAACCCATTTATTCCCTCCTCGCCCTCTACCTTTAGTCTGAAATTCTGCTATATATAGATTACCAGACGAACAGGCTCCAGAAATTATTTCTTTGCGCGCCTCATCGTTCGTTGACTCCATTACATCTTTATAAACTACTTTCCCTCGACACTGTGGAGTCAGTTTTTCAAAGGTTTTTAGGTCAAACATCATCACTTTTAACCAATTTAGAACTTAAGCTTACCACATCCGCACCAGACGGACTCTGGAATACGCGCAAACCAAACATTGTTAAAACAGCTAGCAAATGATCAAAAATATCTGACTGAATCCTCTCATACTCAATCCAATTATTATCATTAGTAAACACATAAATCTCTAGCGGTAATCCATGCTCCGTAGGTTGCATTTGCCTCACCAGCACAGTATCTGTTTTTGATAATTTAGGATGACTCTTCAAGTATTCATTCACATAAGCCCTAAATGTACCTATATTCGTCAGAGCACGCGCATTGATGAAATCGCCCTTACTCACTTTTCTTTCATCATTCCACTTCTTAATATCCTGCTCTTTTCTACTAAGATGAGCTTCTAACAGAGACACCTTCTTCAGCTTTTCCAGCATCTCATCATCAAGAAATTTCACCGTTCCCATATCTAACAACAAGGACCGCTTTATCCTTCTCACCCCACTCTGACTCATCCCCCGCCAGTTCTTGAAGCTATCAGCAATCAGTGAATAAGTCGGAATTGTAGTGATTGTTTTATCCCAATTTCGCACCTTCACAGTCGTCAGAGCGACCTCTAGCACCTCACCATCTGCTCCAAATTTAGGCATCTCAATCCAGTCACCACGAGCTACCAGCCTATTGGCAGAGAGCTGAATTCCGGCGACAAAACCGAGAATAGAATCCTTGAACACAAGAATCAAAATCGCGGTCATCGCACCTAGACCAGAGAACAATAGAAGCGGAGATTTACCAATAATGGTAGCGATGATGAATATAATACCCACCATCGTTAAGATGATTTTTATCACCTGAAAGAAACTCTTAATAGGTAACTCGCGCGACACTTCGTAGCTACGATATATTCTCTCGATCACATTTAAAATAGAATTAACAGTAAGTAAAGAAAGCATCACTAGGAACACTTCACTCACCACACTGATCACCGTCCCTATAGCGCTTACTTTACTATTTACATCAAAGATCTCAGGAGCTAAGTGCCAGACTAGCGTCACCGGAACCATCAGTGCCACCCACTTAAATATCCGGCTGCTCATCAGCGCATCATCCCAGCTATTCTTAGTCAGCCTCACGAGTTTAGTGAACACACCAAGTAGCAATTTACGCACTAAATAATACAGAGCTACGGCCACCACCAATACTCCCAGAAACAGAATACCTGAAACCAGCAACTGCCCCCATACGCCTAGTTGCCCATACACTGCAGATTCCCCATAGAAAAGCTTACTTACCCAGTCTTGCCAAGATCCATCATTCATACACACCCAATAGACCACGCACTGACTAGCTCAATGATAAAATAACACGAGCACGGAAAATTACTTCATCAGCCCCTCACTCCACTCACCTTCTGGCACAGGAATCTCCTCTATCCGCTTCACCTTCAGCAGCGGATAAACCACACCATCCTGACGTTCATAACTCATAATACCAGCCACTCTAACCCAGCTGTTATGGCCTATATCCGGAGTTTCCCCTTCAAATTCTATTGTCATCGGCACGGCCTGAGCATCCGCAGCACAGCAAGTCATCATCAGCCTGAAAAGTCGCATTCGCTGACCATCAGGATTCCGGTTAGGCTCATTGCGCAACTTCGCCTCCGTCTCCACATACAAGCCATTGATCACCTTCTCCTGCACCGTATCACCAGCGGTAAAAAACAGCTCAAAAATGTTCAGCATATACGCCCCATCCGGAGCCTTCGTAGTAGATTTCTCCAGTGTCTCCAGCGTGAATGGAGGTAAGTCATTAAAACTGAAATCAGCAGAACTCACATCCTTCTCGCTCAGCGCATCCTGCCTGGCCTCACTCACCCCGTGCGTAGTCCAGCTCAGCGAGAAAAACATCGGTAACGCCACTATCATCAACGCCACAAAAGGATTCATATCACCTCCATGTTCGTGATCATGATCCTCATTACAGCCTTCTTCATCCTCACCATGATCATGACCACAGTCACCTTCCACCCCTGCTGTTAGAAAACTAAACAACGCCACTACCAGCGCAGCCAAGCCACCGATCAAAACATAGATATGAAATTTCGGTTTCAAGTAGCCCACCAGCTTTTCATGCTGATAGAAATACAATAACAAAGCTGCAATCATTAAGACCACCACACTCATCACCCTACGCTCTAGAACCTTCATACACCACCTCCCGTCAAGCTGTTAATCAAATCTCTAAGAGGCTGAAATTCCTGCCAAGCCACAGAGAGCAATCCGATCAAAATAAATAACCCGATCGCAAAATAGAATAAAAACTTCTTCCGCATCACCGTCTGGTAAAGGAACAATAGCTTCACATCCAGCATCGGCCCCAACACCATAAATGCCATCTTAGAACCCTTCCCTACCCCATTCAAAGTGGCCGCCATAAAGGCATCCGAAGTACTGCAGACACTCAGCACAAATGCCAACACCATCATCCCAGCAGTCTCCATCCAGACACTATCCAGATACTGAGTAGTCGCATCCTGGTTAAGAACATACCAGATGTTAAACATCGCGGTCAGACAGACACCTATCGAGAAATACACCGCCACGTCCACACAGTCCTGCACCCCGGACCGAATCGCCATCACCACCCGACCACTACCATCATTATGACTATGATCGTGTTCGTGATCATGCCCATGTTCGTGACTATGATCATGCCCACAGCACCCACCCTCATGATCATGGTCGTGATTATGATCGTGCTCTTTTTTAGCTTCATCCTTCGCATCCAGATCTTTACGAGAACGAAGTGTTTTCAAAATTGAATCCCTCAGCACCCTCTCAGCAGGAATCGCCAACAAAATAATCCCCACCAGCACCGCCACACCATAGCCCATCCCAATTCGGGAAAGCACCACATACCACTGATCCTGTTCACTAAAGGCATGCCAGGTACTCCAAATAGTAATCGGATTCACAATCGGCGCAGCCAGCATATAGGTAAACGCACAGCTAATCGGCAACCCTTTCGCCACCAACCTCCTGATCACCGGCACCACAGCACACTCGCAGACAGGTAAAATCAGCCCCATCAAGCCACAGCTAAAAATCGCCAGAAACTTATTCTTCGGTAGTAACTTATCCATCAGCGATGCCGGCATGTAGACATCGATGAATCCACTGATCATCGTCCCTAGCAAAATATAGGGAGCACCCTCTAAAAATAGAGAGAGAAAGTTCAGCGCAAAATCTGCCTGATGATTAGCCAAAAAGAATTCCATAAAAATGATCTATGATCGCACAAACTTCTGCACCACCCACCATCACATGGCAAGCTTCAACAGAATTAAAATCCAATCCTACTTTGGTGAATCAACCGCCGCGCCCAGATCTATCGTCATCACCACAGGATGGTGATCAGACCCCGGTGGATCTCCAGTAGCCACCACCTCCACAGAAGCTCCTTTAAACTCAGGAGAAACAAAAATATGATCTATCCTCAAACCATAGACCACCTCCGCCTTCCATTTACTAGAAGTCTTCATCTGCTTCTTCCCATGATCAACCAAAAAGCCATCTTTCAATAGAGTCTGCAAAGCAGGACTCTTCGTCGTCGTATTTAAATCACCCATCAGAATATAAGGCTCATTCTGGTTCTCACGCTCCTTAATCGTCTTTAAAATAAGCGCCGCAGATCTCTCACGAGCATTCACACTGATATGATCCCAGTGCGTGTTATAAACATAAATCCCCTTCCCAGCCCCATCCACCAGCCTCACCCAAGTACAAATGCGCGTATGACTATTCCCCCACGTCCTGCTACCTACCACCTTCGGGGTATCAGATAGCCAAAACGTCCCATACTGACTCTCATCCATTTTCCACACAGATTTATTATATAAAATCGGCGAATACTCGCCCTTCTTCACACCATCCTCCCGAGCCACGCCCACACTACCATAACCAGCCAAACCCTCTAAAACATCCTTAAGCTGGTTATCCTTCGCCTCCTGCATACCTATCACAGAAGCCATACTCTCTTTTAAAAATTTAATCACATCCGGCTTACGTTGCTGCCAATCCCTCGCCCCTTTATCTCCAGAAGTATCCTGCCGAATATTATAAGTAATCATCTTCTGCGGTGCAAAAGCAAAAACCTGAGCACTGACCATCAAGACCGTTAGTATTATTTTAAATATCATAATGTTAGAAATAGAAACTACCCAACTTTCCCCCCTCCGCAAAGAAAACATTCTGCCCAAGAGTTCACAGTACATTTTTTCATTGCCGTTACACCGTAAATAGACGACTTAGACTTTCTCGTGATAGAATCATCTACCCAAGAGGCTAGCAGCCCTTCCCCCGAAACCGCCCCATCCCCCCCTAAGGATCCAAAATCTTGGCGCAAAGCAATGCTAAAATACCAGCAACCAAGCCGCGCCAAAGCCTCCTGGCAACTCATCAACACCCTACTCCCATTCCTAGGACTATGGGTAGCCATGTATTTCGTCTACGACATCTCACCCTGGCTCACCATCCCACTCGTCATCCTGGCAGGAGGGTTCTGCGTCAGACTCTTCATCATCTTCCACGACTGCGGACATAAATCTTTTTTCAAATCCAAGCGAGCAAGCACCATTTGGGGATTCATCACCGGAGTCCTCACTTTCACACCCTACCAGTTCTGGCACTGGGAACACTCCATTCACCACGCCACATCAGGAGATCTAGACCACCGCGAAGAAGGTGAAGTCTGGACCATGACCGTAGAGGAATATGAGAACTCATCAGTCTGGCTAAAACTAGGCTACCGCCTCGTCCGCAATCCCTTTATCCTCTTTACCATCTCCCCCCTCTACCTCTTCCTCATCTGGCACCGCTTCTCATCCAAGAAAGCCAAACTCAAAGCCCGCCTATCCGTCCTCTGGACCAACCTCGCCATCGCAGCCATGTTCACCGCTGGCATACTGATCATGGGGCTGACAAAATTCCTCATCCTCCAGCTCGGAGTATGCGTCGTATTCTCAAGCGTAGGAGTCTGGCTATTCTACGTCCAGCATCAGTTCGAAGGTATCTACTGGGAGCGTAAAGAAAAGTGGGACTTCGTCGCAGCCGCCCTCCAGGGAAGCTCATTCTACAAACTACCAAAGATTCTTCAATGGTTCTCCGGCAGCATCGGCTACCACCACATCCACCACCTCAGCGCACGCATTCCCAACTACCGACTCCAAGAATGCCACGAAGCCGAAGAAATGTTCCAAGCCGTCCCAGTCATGACCCTCCGCAGCAGCCTAGCCTGCATAAAACACCGCCTCTGGGACGAAGAAAACTCCAAACTAGTAAGCTTCAAATACCTCAAAGAATACCGAGCTAAAAACCTACAATCCAGCTCACCGGCGCTTTAAGCACGCTAGCTCACTTCCCCTCCAAACATAGCGCCTCAACTCTATCTTTTCACTAGATAGCTGATGCATTTATACATGCATTAGTTCTATGTTTATTTATTCCCTAGTAGATATAACTCGTTAAAATATAAGTTTACAACTGAACGTAAAAAGTATACCTCGTGATAATAAAATTTATAATCACCATGAAATACTATCTAACCCTCATCACATTTATACTATCCTGCTCATCTTTAATCGCTAAAGAAATCACCTTGAAAGACAGCCAAGGCATGACCTGCTACGTCTACTTACCAGACCCCATAGACCCTGATAAAACCTACCAAGTTGTCGTAGGCGTCCACGGCGCGGGCGGCAAAGGCAATGGTGCTGCCGGTCTCAAATCATGGGCAAACCGAGGCGACGTCATTGTCTTAGGCCCCTCTTTCAGTCAAGCAGCTCCTGACCCATATCAATATGCAGGAGGAATCCACGACTCCAAGCTCATCAGACTTTTTAAAGAAATAGGTAAAACTTATAAGATCCGTGACAAAATGTTTCTCCACGGATTTTCCGGAGGTAGTCAGTTCGTACACCGTTTCGCCATGAATAAGAAAAAATACGTCTGCGGAGTCTCAGCCCACTCAGGAGGAACGTGGGCTACCGATGGATACGGCAAAGTAAGCTCAAGCGCAAAAAATATGCCTTTTGCCATATCCTGCGGAGAAAAAGATACAGGTAAATCATTCGGTCCAGCACCACTAGGACGCCTAGCTTGGTATAAGAACTTCGAAAAAGCAATCGACCGCCGTAAATTCTGCTATATTGGTAAAACATGGCCTAACCAAGGCCACGGGATGGGTTCTGGCGCTAAGAACTTACTCCAACAGTGCTTCCAACTAGCCACTGGCTTACCAGGAGCCTCAGCTACCCAAAAAGTAGCTATCAGCCCCGAATGGAAAAACTTAGATAACATACCAAAAATGACTCCAGAAGCTGAAAATAAGGACGCAAAAACTACCAATAAAAATAACAAACCCAGACCAACAAAGACAATCGACCCTGACAAACTTGCAACTATCACGGCTTCTGCATTTGCTCAGGCAAACAAAAAAACGATCGAAGACAAAAAACTCATCGCATTCTTAAAGAAATACCCAGCCACACTCTGGAAAGACAAAGAAGAATCCAAGAAACTTCTCGAACAATGCAAAGCCGCCACTACTCGCTTAAGAATCAAGACCACACAAGCAGGAAGATTCAAAGGAACAACCAAAACCCAATTCGAAGAACTCACCGCGGGATTAGAAATAGAGTAACTCTTGAGAAAGGCATGACACATCAGCCACCTCATAATCTATCCTACCCCTCCCATTAATCCTAAACCCTACCTTGGTCTTCATTCCTAGCCTTATTCCACTCAGCATCCATCTGCTCCATCGTAGCATCTGCTAGAGAGACTCCCTTGGCTTTCAGACGCGCTTCTAACTTACCGAAACGATCCATGAATTTATGATTCGTTCTATCCACAGCCACCTCTGGGTTCACCCCTAGCTTACGAGCCACATTCACCGTAACAAAGAGTAAATCCCCTATTTCCGCTTCCAGTTCATCAGGCACAGCACCACCCTCTTCATAATTTTCAAAAGCCTCTTCTACTTCCGCTAACTCTTCCTTCACTTTCGCTAAAATAGATTTAGCATCTTTCCAGTCGAAGCCTACTTTACTGGCTTTCTTCTGAAGTTTAGCCGCCTTTAACATTGCAGGCAAACCGTCGCCTACTCCGTGAAGGTAAGGCTCTTCCTCAGTCCCCTTTTCTTGTCGCTTGATAGCATCCCACTGGTTTAGGACTCCATCCGCCCCTTCCACGAGGCTATCGCCAAAGACATGTGGGTGACGGCGGATAAGTTTTTCACAGATTCCGCTCGCTACATCATTCATATCATATCTGCCCGCTTCCTGAGCCAGCTCAGAATGAAATACAATCTGGAGCAATAAATCGCCCAATTCCTCTTCTAGGTGAGGATGATCTTCACGCTTGATCGCATCCACTACCTCATAAGCCTCTTCTATAAGACAAGGCAGCAAACTCTCATGCGTCTGCTCCGCATCCCATGGACAACCACCAGGCGCACGTAGTCTGTGCATGATTGCCTTTAGCCGCTCCACTTGCATCTCAGGTGCAGAGCACTCCATCATTTCTTGGTCAGTCATCTCACCGCCATCTATCGCAGTAACCTCGAAATGCACAAACAAAAAGTGAGCCTACTTTTCAGCACACTCACTTTAACCTTTAACCTTTTTCCTCCCCGAAGGGAAAACTATCCACGCTTTCTCCTAGTTAGTAAGCTGAATGCTCCGATAACCGTCAAGAGCGCTGTTGACGGCTCAGGAACAACTGCAACGCGAAAACCTACGTTGTAGAACTCGCTTGTCGGGCTGGTGCCGCTGCGGGCAGATGAACGGAGGGTGCTAGACGCCTCGTCCCAGGCGCCCCCGCGAAAGACGCGAAGATCAACAGCCGAGTCATTACTACCATCAATGGCAGATTCGCCCCACTCCCACACATTACCATTCTGCCCCATCGTTCCATACTGGCTTAGTCCTCCAGCACTCGTGATGTCCGCTGGCCCTTGCCCAACAGTCTGCCCATACACCGCTGATCCAGCCGTAGTATCATTCGCCACCGCTGTTGGTGCGATATCACCTGTCTGAGTAGCATAGTCATCATACCCACCACTCCCATTATAATAGGCCGCCTTATACCACTCATTCTCACTCGGCAGCACATACTTTGCCAGTGAATTCCTATAAGGATTACTAGCATCATACCCAGCATCTCCACTCGTCCACAAAGTCACATCATCATTCGCCCCAGTTCCAGTAAAGTTATACGCAGCCACACCACCACTAGAAGTATTCAGCCAGTTCACAAACCGCGCCGCCTCATTCCAGCTGACCCCAGTAGCAGCCATATTCGCACGATTACCACCAAAACTAATCATGTTCTGCAATGTCACCGAAACCGTCCCCGCTGAGGCATTATACTTAGTGATCATATCTCGGCTCACCTCATGCGTCCCCATCTTATAATTATAACCTACAGCTCCATATGCGGTCCTACCACTTGCTCCATCATTACTATTACCAGCATTCCCCACATCCACAAAATGCAT
Source organism: Herpochondria borealis (assembly GCA_032274145.1). NCBI lineage: Eukaryota > Rhodophyta > Florideophyceae > Ceramiales > Ceramiaceae > Herpochondria > Herpochondria borealis. The sequence goes on along the minus strand of JAVCKV010561062.1, from coordinate 11,277 downwards.
ATCAAACGAATTCCCCCCAGAGCCAAAGTTAATGATAGATGCCGAAGCCATTCCTGATAACATCCCTAAACCAGTAATCCCTGCTAATAATAATTTCATAATGAAACTGGCTATAAAAATTTTCATTATCAATCAAGAAAAAACAGTCAGTTTTTTGAAGCAAATTTTAAAATCTCACGTTCTTCATCTGTTAAATTCCCTATCCCTTCAGCAGAAACTTTATCTAAAATTCTATTCACCTCAGCCTCACGTTTACTCACGCTCATATTCAGTGTAGTCCGAGCCTTCATACCTCGCTTCACCTCTTTTGGAGCCGCGCGTTTCTTCTGACCAGATCGCTTCGCTCCAGTCAGCTTTTTAATTACTAAATTCTCACCCAAATCCAACCAATGCTGATTCTTCATACACAGAAAACTTACCCCCACACCACTCAACTGCGCCAGAGAAACCGCAGGATCAGCCCGCTGAGCGATCGCTAGCACCACCATCAATCCGATCAACGAACAAACCAAAGTCTTCAACTTCACAGGCACCGGAGGAATCAAAAGCCGCACCTGCTGATCAGGATACATCATCGCCACCACCACCAGCACCGCCAGAGCCAAACCACTAGCACCAGTTAAAGCCGACATACTACTAGAACTCATCAGCGCATAAACAGCCGCACCCACCAGCGTGGTGAAAATCAACATCACCGCAAACCTCCGCGACCCAATTCCTTGCTCAGCCAGCCTTCCGAAAACAAAAAACGTGATCAACGTAAAAAACCAACTTCCAACAGTAAGATTCACAAATGGATACGTCACCCACCTCCAAACCTCATGCAGAGCACCACCATCCAGATCAAGAAACGGCATCAGCCGACCACCAGAAACGCCAACGCCCAGAACATCCACCAAAAAGAACCCCACCAAGGCAACCAATAACCATTTCGACACCTGAGCACCCGCAAAGCGTGCGCCACCTGCACCCGCACCACTCTGCGGTCGATAAGAATTAGATGAGTTAGCTCGTTTCATACGCCAAATATCTACACGCACAGATAAGTAAGTGCAACTTCTATTACTATAGCTATCTCCACCTCTCACTTCTAATTCAATCAGCTCATTAAAAAAATGATTACTACAAAACGAGATCAGTAAAGGTAAGGCAAAAGAGATCCATATTTCTGGCTCATATCAATACAAACAATTATTCATACTAAGAGACTAAACATGGTCTTTTATTTGCTCAGATTGAGACATAATGAATACAAACAATTATAAAAAAGTCGGCTTGCTATTAGATATGGATGGTGTCATCTACAAGGGAAAAGAACTCATTCCAGGAACCAAGGAGTTTCTAAACAAACTAGATCTACTGGGAATACCTTACTTGTTTCTTACTAATAATTCACAACGGACTAAGCGAGATCTAGCCCTGAAAATCTCACGAATGGGAATCACTGCCACATCTGACCATATTCTCACCTGCGGAATAGCCACCGCTAGATTCATTGCTGATAAAAACCCGACAGCCACAGCATTCGTCATCGGCGAGAACGGCCTGGCAGCAGCGCTACACCAGAACAACATCACAGTAGTGGATGACCAGGCTGATTACGTAGTCATCGGTGAAGGAAGGACGATCAATTTTGAGAACATCGAAAAAGCAGTTAGACTCGTTTACAATGGAGCCGCTCTTATTGCCACTAACCTCGACACTACATGCCCTACTGACAACGGAATACGTCCTGGCTGTGGCGCCATTGTTGCCATGATCGAGTCAGCTACTGGTAAAAAAGCATTTTCTCTAGGTAAGCCATCTCCCGTCATGATGCGCATCGCAAGGAAAACTCTAGGGCTCCGCACCGACGAGACAATTATGGTCGGAGACACCATGTATACAGATATTCTTGGAGCTGTAGAAATGGGATATCGCTCAGTGCTCAGCGGACACACCACCCGGCAAGACCTCAAAAAATATGCCTATCAACCGGATATTATAGCAAACTGCCTCAATGAAATTCCTGAAGACTTCTATCTGACAAAAAATGAGTAACCTAACTGCTATTTATTTAGTTGCTCACTAATATCACCATTTTTTCTATCAATCCATCTCTGACCATTCACATGAGGGGAACTTGGCAACATTTCTAGCCCCCTATCTGACGGAGTACCTTTTCTCATAATTGGCACGGCTTTATAAATTTTAAAATTCAAAGCATTATTAGTCTTCATAAAATCAAACAACCGCGCAAACGTCACTCCTTTAGAATTCTCACCAAAATTCAATTCTATCTCGCCCTTCACAGAATGCGCCGTCGCCAGATTCACATACCAACCAACTGATGCAGAAAGGTCAGCCTCAGACAAAATTTCTGACTTATTTAGCACTCCGCCACTCTTAAACAACTCCACAAGCATCGGTTCTACTTCCGCCATTACTCCACATCCGTGTCTAATACCGACCTCCAGCAGACAGCTTCCACCCTTTTCATTAATCAACTCAACCACTCGATGATTATCACCCATCACATCAAACAAATCGCTCAACTCAGAAACCATCGCCCCATCCGGACACATCACCGAAAACTGCGCATCTTTAGCTTCACAAATAAATGACTCTAGATCTTTAACTTTAGCTCCGTTGATAACCCAGGCATCATCTACCCACTTCAGTAAGACCTCTTCTTTCTTACCTTCAATTAGCCATTCAAAAGAAAAATCATCTTTTACTACATCAATCACAATCACGGGCAATTTATTATCGGGCACCTTGACCCATCCAAACTGAGTATTACCCTCACCAAACACAGTGCGCGTTCCCTTCTTTAATGGCTTTGGCTTCTCCTCTACACTCACTTGCGCAAAAAGGTTCCCAATCAAAACCACAAACAAACCTATGCTAACTAATTTCCACATTCTTTTATATCAACGCACCAACACACAATTTAATTAGCCGAAAAATCAGTTAAAAATGCTTCTCAACTTTAACAAGTTTGAGGTTCGAATGAATAAAATTTATAAGAACCGTTTCAACCAACCGAGAGTCATATATTGTAAAGGTTTACCGTATCTGTGATAGATCTTCTCAATGCATTTGCTGGCAAAGTCTAATTGACCTCCTTAATTCCAAAAATCCCAAAAATCCTGCAAATACAAACTCTACTCAGTGACCTCTTCAACCTCGTCACCTTTTTCAGGCTGATCACCTAAAATCAGCTTTTGGAACTCCATAGTCCACTTCAACGATTGTTTATTCTTTATGTTATCCGAAAGATAATTCAGCATATTGTTACAAGATTGTTTCTCATCACCAGCCTTGTAACAATCTACCTCCTTTTTCCAAAGCAACTCCAGATAGCCTTCTTTTTTCCATTTCTCGAACTCGGGTGGCAACATTTCTTTTTTCATCCCTATTCTCTTAGAAGTATGCACTTTGCCCCAATTTTTCAGCATCAGTCCCTTATGTTCGATGCGCTTTTTCCACGCACCTCTCAGGCTGTTCACTTTCGTAGATTTTCTTAGCGGAGGCATCACCACCTTCTCATAAATCTTATCTATCTGCAGTGGTGACATCGGCCAGTCTTTAGCCTCCAAACCGTTAATATTGTATGCTTTCGCAAAAACTGAACTTAGAACATTTTGTTTTAAGGTTTTTCGGTGATTCTTAAGTTTCGCATGATCGTTGATGATAGCATCCACCTTAGCCAGGGCCCTGACCCCTAATGAATCCATATCATCAGGATTAGCTGAGGCTTCGATACTGAGTAACAACCAATTCAGTTGATGCTGTAGAGCTTTACGAAATTCCGCAGAATCCCCTTTCTCCTTATGCTTACGTTTCCAGTCACGAAATTCTTGAGAAGATTTCTTCTTATCAAGAAAATCCACTTTCTCGAGGCACTTCAAATATAGATCATGTGCAGCTGTATCACTCTTTATCGCCGCTCGATAAGCTTCCAGAGCTGTCAAAAACCTCTCCTTCGATGACTTCTCAGCAGACTCCCTTACATGCTCTAGCTTCTTTAAAAACAACTGCTTATCATCATCACTAAGTATTTCAGGCTCTGCCAAACTAACATGGGAACTGAGCGATAAAAATAAAACACTAAGAGTTGCTACAAATCTATACGAAATTTTCATGGAAGAGTAAATAGCCTCCAGAACTATTTTTCACAACCTAAATCCAACCCTCTTTTAATGAAATATCAACTATTTAGAAAAAAAATCACAGAAGGATTGCCAAACGTAAATTTCCCTTGTATTGACCCGCATCATTTTATGCCTCAATAGGCAACAAACCAAAGCAAACTATTATGTCTGACCTCAGCAAATACAGAAATATCGGAATCTTCGCCCACGTTGACGCGGGAAAGACTACTACCACAGAACGTATCCTCAAACTCACCGGTAAGGTGCACAAAACAGGAGAAGTTCACGATGGTGAAGCAACCACTGACTTCATGGACCAAGAGCAGGAGCGTGGAATCACGATCCAATCTGCAGCTACCTCATGTTTCTGGGACGGATACCGTTTCAATATCATCGATACACCAGGACACGTTGACTTCACTGTTGAAGTTTACCGTTCACTTAAAGTGCTCGACGGTGGTGTAGGTGTATTCTGTGCTTCAGGCGGAGTTGAGCCTCAGTCAGAGACTAACTGGCGTTATGCTAACGAATCTAAAGTTGCGCGTGTTATCTTCATCAACAAGATGGACCGCGTCGGTGCTGACTTCCTCGGAGTCGTCGGACAAATCAAAACTATTCTTGCAGCTAAGCCACTCATCATGGTTCTCCCTATCGGTGCTGAGAACGACCTCAAAGGAGTCGTTGACCTTCTCACCATGAAAGCATGGGTATGGGATGACTCAGGTCTTCCAGAGAACTACGAGATCGTAGACATTCCAGCTGACATGATTGATCAGGCTAACGAGTATCGCGCAGAAATGATCGAGACTGCTGTAGAGCAGGACGACGAGCTAATGATGGAATACCTAGAAGGTAATGAGCCATCAATGGACGATCTCAAGAAGTGCATCCGCAAAGGAACCATCGCACTAGACTTCTTCCCTACATACTGTGGATCAGCATTCAAAAACAAAGGTATCCAGAACGTCCTCAACGCTGTTGTTGACTTCCTACCTTCACCTACTGAAGTTCCACCACAACCAGAAGTAAACGAAGAAGGTGAAGAGACTGGCGAATTCGCTATCGTTTCAACTGAGAAGCCACTCCGCGCACTTGCATTCAAAATCATGGATGACAAATACGGAGCACTCACATTCACACGTATCTACTCAGGAATACTCAAAAAAGGCGACACCATCCTCAACACCTTCACAGGTAAGTCTGAGCGTGTAGGTCGTCTCGTAGAAATGCACGCAGACGAGCGTATCGAGCTAGATCAAGCACAAGCTGGTGACATCATCGCACTTGTTGGTCTCAAAAATGTTCAGACAGGTCACACTCTCTGTGATCCTAAGCACCCTGCTACTCTTGAGCCAATGGTATTCCCTGAGCCAGTGATCTCTATCGCTGTTGCTCCTATCGATAAGGCGAACGCTGAGAAACTCGGTGTTGCGATCGGTAAGATGGTTAAGGAAGATCCTACATTCATCGTTGAAACTGACGAAGATTCAGGCGAGACCATCCTCAAAGGAATGGGCGAACTTCACCTCGACATCAAGGTAGACATCCTCAAGAGAACTCACGGTGTGGAAGTAACCGTAGGTGCACCACAGGTAGCTTACAGAGAGACTATCACTAAGAAGATCGAAGACAGCTACACTCACAAGAAGCAGTCAGGTGGTTCTGGTCAGTATGGTAAGATCGACTACATCATCGAGCCGGGCGAGGCTAACTCAGGCTTCGAGTTCGAATCAACAGTAGTTGGAGGAAGTGTTCCTAAGGAATTCTGGCCAGCAATTAAGAAAGGTTTCGAAACTTCAATGGTTAAAGGTGTCGTAGCTGGATACCCACTCCTCGACGTGAAAGTAACACTCGTAGACGGTGGACAGCACGCAGTTGACTCCTCAGCAGTAGCATTCGAGATCGCCGCTCGCGGTGGTTACCGTCAGTCCATCCCTAAAGCTGGACCACAGATCCTTGAGCCTATCATGAAGCTCGACGTCTTCACACCAGAAGACCACGTAGGTGACGTCATCGGTGACCTCAACAGACGCCGTGGAATGATCCAAGCCCAAGAGACAACTCCTACCGGAGTTCGTATCAAGGCAGAAGCAGCGCTCTCTGAAATGTTCGGTTACATCGGTGACCTTAGAACTATGACCTCAGGTCGTGGACAGTTCTCAATGGAGTTCGCACACTACGCAGCATGTCCTAGAAACATCGCTGAGAAAGTTATCAAAGAAGCAGCCGAGCGCGACGCCGCTAAGTAAAGTGCTGGAGGTTTCCAACCTCCAAATCTAACCACTCACCAAGCCGTTCTGGAGAAATCCAGAACGGCTTTTTTGCATCTAACATCACAGTATCTCTGCATATTTAAATTGACTTCCACAGCCACTACTACCCAATAGCACCCATGAAAATAATCATCAGAAACCTCTCTCGCGACACCACAGAAGAACAACTCAAAGCCCTCTTCACTGAATATGGTGAAGTTACCTCCTGCGACCTAGTCCTAGACAAAGCCACTGGAAAATCCAAAGGCTTCGGCTTCGCTGAAATGCCAATAGACAAAGACGCGCGCTACGCCATCAAAAAACTCAACGACAGAAACGTAGCCAACAGCCGTATACGAGTTAAAGTAGCTGAGAATAAATAAGAGTATGTTTCATTGGCCTGGGTGCGCTAATGATAAACTATTGAGCAATCAATCGGATCAGATCCTTGCGTCACTTCTCTAAGCTGGCCTGTTTAAAATAAATTGTGATCTTTTCGTATCTAATTCCTATTCTTTGAAACCGTTTGAGGTTTTACAAGAGGTTTTCTACTTTATGCCTTTTCTTGTAGATACGCTCGTCAAAACAATGAATATTGAGTCTATTTTTGCAGTTGACTATGACGGAAGTAGTAGTTTTTCAAGAACTTCATTCAAAACGCCTTTAATATACTACCTCCTGAACTGAGCATAACCCTTAGTCCATTTTCCAAACTCAGTTGATAGATCTCGCCACAGAATACCATTGCGCAGCATAAAGATAATAGCTTCAATATTGAACCTGTGATTTTTACACTTCTTAACACGTCTGGTAGTACTAAATCTTGAGGTTATATTTTTTCAGGGAATTTCATATAACTCTCGATAAGTAAGTTGTGTTGTCATCGTCAAAAAATCAGCATGTAACATGCTGATGTACAGGTAAGTATTACTTTAGATTTAAAAACGCCCTAGCTTTATTATCCTTTCTCAAAAAAAAAAACACATTTCTGGGAACTTATTTTTATCCTGGGGGTATAGAAGAGTAGAGACATTGTGAAAGAACTAGAACAAATGACAGCGATTCAGAGAGTATTGAATGGGGAGACCGAGGCATTCACCTTATTGGTGAGTCACTTTCAAGGTAGTGTTTTGCGCACTGCTGCCGCTATTACTGGAGATAACATTTCTGCTCAAGATCTTGCGCAGGAGTCATTTGTAGCAGCTTTCCAGAACCTAAGCAAATATGACGCTCACAGAGCGACCTTTTCCACTTGGTTATACTCCATCGTTAGAAACCGATCACGTAACTTTTTACGTAATAAAAAGAAGACCCAGCATTCTTCGGAGTATGATCACCTAGCTAGCACAGCCAATGGTCCTCTCGGCAACTTGAAGTGGAAAGAGCAGTTTGAGGCGCTTGATAAGGCCTTGAATGAACTTCCTGAGAGCTGGCGCCGAGCTTTCTGCCTCACTGAGATAGACGGCGTCTCCTATGCTGACGCAGCCATGATGGAGGGCATTCCTATCGGAACCATTAGATCACGTGTACACCGTAGCCGCCATTCCTTAGCCAAGACCCTTAACAATCCATTTAAACCTACTGAATAAGATGAAAAATACTAATTTCGATACAGAAGATCCCGATACAGAAGAAATTCTCAATGCTTGGAAAGATCAGAATAAATCCAACTTTGATGAGATAGATATCACATTTGCGGTAATGGCCAGTCTTCAGCCTTTGACTGCGATTATTCCAGAGAAAAAATTAAACTCCTATCAATGGCTTGAGCTACCCAGCATCTTTACCGGTCTTCTACGCTCATGCATCACCCTTTTCATCATCCTCACCCCAGCTTAATTATGAATTCAAACACGATGAACACTAAAGAGTTAGACCAAGAGTCAATTACCCCAGCGAGAATCAAACCCCGCAGCCCACGTATTGCTAGACAACTTGCATGGATATCACCAGGTTTAGGTCATATTTACCTTGGTAACTTAACGAGAGGACTATACTTCTTCATGGCATCCTCGATACCAGCGATCACAGCAACGTTCATGGCGATGATGGGAAGTAATCTCTTATTTATATTCATCGCTTTGGTTTCGCTAAGCACACTTATCGTTTTCTATTCTGTATGGGACACAGTAAAACTTGCTAGAAAAACTCGGCCAGATTACCGCTTAAAAGATTATAACAAAATATCTACTTACATACTTATCTCTCTATTACCGACCTTATCTATTGCTTTTGCGATCGCCTTAACAGTCAGGCAGGAAGTAATAATACCATTCAAAAGTTCTACAGATATTGCTGAATTTGATATAAAAGCTGGTGATTACCTGATTTGCTCTAAAATGTCTTATAAAGCCAGACAACCCGAAGTTGGCGAATATATTATATTCAAGCAACATTTAGTTAATTCAAAAAATCGAACAGCTAAGATTGATGCTCTCGCAGGTGATACAATATCAGGAATTCTATCATCAGGAATACAGAACAATACCAACATCGTACCTGAAGATCACTTACTCGTGAGTTACAGAGGAGCAGACGATAAAATTACGCAGTCAATCATCTCCCACCACGCAGTTACAGGCCATCTAGCTTATCGAATTTGGCCACTGAGTCAGTTCGGATCACTTTCATCTCAAACCAAGAAATAACCAAATATTAATTAATATTATGATAAAACTAAATTATAAACCTAGCATTCTTCCAGTTGCAGCTCTTACATGTTTAACTTTTCTTTTACCCTCAACAGTAAAAGCAGATGAAGAAGCAGAACCAAAAGCAAAGGCAGAGGTAAAACACCCTATCAAGCCATTTCTATGGAAATTAGAAGGTAAAAACCAGGTTAAACCATCTTACCTCTTTGGCACTATCCATGTGAGTAATCCCTCTGTTACCACTCTTCACCCAGCGGCACAAAAAGCATTTGATCATTCTGATTACTTCTATGCCGAGGTCAACATGAGCACAGAGAGCCAGATGAAAGGAGCACAACTGATGATGCGTAAAGATGGAAAAAATGTTGCTCAATCTATCGGTAACGAACTGTCTCTTCGATTTGACGAAGAATTAAAGCATATTAACCCTCAGCTGAATTCAGCACCATTTCAGTCTATGAAGACTTGGCTAGTAGCAATGTTACCTAGTCTTCTCCCTGACCAGATGGCAGGCAAAAAGCCACTTGATCTTCTTCTTTGGGAAGCTGCCACAGCTGCTAAAAAAAATACTGTTGGTCTTGAGACAATAGAAGCTCAGACAAGGGGCTTTGACTCTCTCACCGAGCCTGAACAAATCATCTTCTTAAAACTCTCACTCGATCAATTAAAAAATGATCGCGAGGCAAAAGTCAGCAGTAAGGACAAAATAATAGAAGCTTACATTCAGGGAGATGAAACTAAAATCATCGAACTCGCTTATGCATCTTTCAAAACTATGATGGAGGGTGAACACAAAATACTAGGTAAGAAAATAATGGATAAAGTATTAATAGCTCGTGATAAAACCATCAGCGAATCCATCCTGAAGGCCCTTAAGAAAGACTCTAATAGTTCGCACTTCTTCGCAGTTGGCACGGGTCACTACTGCACTGAAAAGAGTATTCTTTCTTATTTAAGAGATGCTGGATACACCATCACTCGAATTAACAAATAGAAAATAGGAAACTCTATATTCAGAATCACGTAAAAGCTCATTAAACTTTTTAAGTAATTCTACTATGCTGATGTTTGAAGATTAAAGCTCAGTCATAGACAATTATCTTCCTCACACTAGTTCGCTAGTGTGCTGATTTTATCTTCTAGGAAACTAGACATGTGTGGCTACGTCGTTAGCTTCATCATTATGAACCACCAAATCACAAGTCCACTAAATTTCAAATCCGGTCACCAAACCAAAAACCGCTTCGCTCTAGCTCCTCTCACTAATCACCAATGTAATGAGGATGGTAAAGCGACCGACGCCGAGGTCACATTTCTTAAAATGCGGGCTGAAGGTGGATTTGGATTAGTGATGACTTGTGCTGCTCAAATTGATTCAGGTGGCCGTGGTCAGGGATTCCCTGGACAACTTGGTGTTCATAATGATGATATGTTGCCAGGAATGAAGCGTATCGCAGAGGTTCTTAAAAATACATTTTCCGTTGTCCAGATTCATCATGCGGGGATTCGATCTCCTGAGAAGCTAATCGGTCAACAGCCTTTGGGACCCAGTGATCACGAAGGAACTGAATCACGAGCAATGACTCACCGTGAGGTAAAGCAAGTAATTAAAGACTATATAGCTGCGGCGGTTCGTTGTGAGAAGGCAGGCTTCGATGGGGTAGAAATCCATGGTGCGCATGGTTATTTACTTACACAGTTCATGAGCACCGAGCTCAACCAGCGCACAGACGAATATGGTGGCAGTTATGAAAATAGAACCAGAATCGTTTGGGAGATCATCACAGGAATTAAACGTGAGTGCTCTGCTGGATTTAGCGTAGGCATCAGGCTCTCACCTGAAGGAAATGGGATGCCACTAGCGGAGGTGACTAAATTTTGCCAAGAACTGATCGATAATGGCTCACTCGACTACCTAGACATTTCGCTGTGGGATTGCTTTAAAGAGCCAGAGGAAGTAGCATTTAAGGGACGAAGCTTGTTATCCTGTTTCACTGATCTCAACTGGGGTAATGTAAAGCTAATCGTAGCAGGAAAGCTCAATACGCCCGAGGACACGGAAGCGGTCATCGATCAAGGTGCCGACTTCGCGATGCTAGGTAGAGCCGCTATTTTAAATCATAGTTTCCCAAATCGCTATCTAGAAAATCCAAAATTCACAGCTACTCAATTACCGGTAACCGTAAAGCACCTAGAGCATGAGGGAGTCTCCCCTGCCTTCATTAAGTATTTGAGTGG
>JAVCKV010561061.1:0-93220 GCA_032274145.1 Herpochondria borealis | reverse complement strand
GACGCCTTTGGTTTAGACGCATCTGGCATAGACGCTTCTGGTTTAGACGCATCTGGCATAGACGCATTTGGCTTAGACGCATTTGGCTTAGACGCATGTGGCATAGAAGCATCTGGCTTAGACGCATCTGGCATAGACGAATCTGGCATAGACGAATCTGGCTTAGCTGGTACAGCTGGTACAGACGCAAGAGCTGTTTGCAATGCTTCTAAATCATCTTTCGGCATCGCTTCAAGAGCCTCAATTAAATCAGCACCACCACATCCAGTGAGTGCAATAAACCCAAGACCTGCGACGGACATTCGAAAACATCGGGCACTTTTTTGAAAAAAATTTACGTTTTTTAAAAACATCATTAAAACCTCTTGCAGGAAAAAAATTATCATTAATTAGCCATAAACGGCTCAAAGAAAGCGTATATCTTCGAAAGAATACGCATCTGACATTGTGTAGACAGATCAACAGATGAACAGTTCATTTTTACAGTATTTACATCAAAAATAGACTTGCCGCTGGTGCAATACTCTGTGTAAACTCAGTAAGTTATCTAGTCATTGGTGCCAAAAAGGCGAGCGATGAGAGATCGATGAAATAATGTTGGAAAATGCCCAGCTTACTCGAGCACTTTTTTAACAAGAAAAAATTAATTGAGCGTAGCCATTTCGCGCCAGCGACTCTCTACTGCCTTTACATATCAAAAACTGAAAGGAAAAATAAATGGCAAACTTTAAACAACATCTTAATTTTGGATTTATTGCAACTGGAGTTTGTGTTGCACCACTTATTGCTGGGGGGTATGTGAGTGCATCACAAGGGACATTACTTTGGCTCTGCGGCGCTATTGGAAGTATTATTCCAGACGTTGATTCAGATAATGCCACTGCTCTAGATCTCGTTTTTTTATTATTAAGCATTCTCAGTATTTATACTCTTCTTGATAATTTTGCGTATCATAAATCAGGCTTAGAAATTATCGCTCTTGTTATTGCTGGGTTTGGTGTGTGCTCCTTGTTGCGAATGCTTTTTGAGCGCCTGAGCGCTCATAGAGGTGTGTTTCACTCATGTCTTGCTGCTCTTTTTTTTGGTTTAGCAACCTGTGTCTTCACCTATTACATCAACCAAGTACCACCAACAATCGCTTGGTTGGCTGGCAGCTTTATGATCATCGGCACTTTTTCACACCTCTTGTTAGACGAAATATTCAGTGTTGATTTCATGAACTTGTCCGTCAAAAGATCTTTCGGAACCGCACTTAAGCTTACCTCCTTTAAAAATTGGAAAGCAAGCATAGCATTGATCATACCTTGTGTGATTCTTTGGCTTTATACGCCACCAGCAGATTCATTCATACAGGTCTACGGAAAAATACAGACATATAAGCAACTCTTCAGTGCGATGGTGCCAGCGAGTTGGCTGTTGTAAACTGCTCTTTTTCGATTATATTTCCATCACCTCTCATCGCGCGCCTCTTTGGAGCCAACGACTTATTACCCTGTGTGACACCTATACCCAAAGCGTTTGAGATTGAGGTGTCGCATGCACAGTCCTTTTAACGCTTGACTTCGTGACTGTGCCTCGTATGGGAGTGGCCATGCAGCGTTGTCGCGCCTTGTCAATCTCTAAAATGCAGATACCTCCAACACCTCAATCTCAAACGCTTTGGGTATATCACGCTTTTTAAAATTTCTTACAAAACAGCCTTTTTAGTATTGACCCATATTCAAGGTTTCAATATACTCGTGCCTGTACAAAAGAACATCGTTATGCTTGCAAAAATAACACTATCACCACCCTACTATTACCACCCTACTATTACCACCCTCGTCACTTTGTAGGTAATTCTCTGACTTGTCAGTAACTTAATAAAGGCACTTTGAATGAAACAAAAAACACAACAATATAAAGTAACTTATCTTCTCACGGCAGCATTCTCTCTTTTTTGCAGCACATGGTCAATGACAGTGCAAGCAGGAGAAGCAGAAGACTTAGCTCGAATTCAAGCTCAACTTAATACGGAGGTTCTTGAAAAACCTTTTTCTGTCGAAGATGAAGCTAAAATAAACAAGTATATGAAAGATGCAATGGCGAAAGACCTTAAACCAGAAGTCACTGTAGCACCTCATGGATGGCGACCAGGCTGGACTTGTGCCAACGTGTATAGCTATGGCTGGAGCACGTATAGAAACTGTCGTTACTACCGTCGATACCATGGCTATTACTGGTAAATGCTCCTATCGCCCGAATAAATTCAACCCTACTTTTTCTTTCAACAATGATCCACTGGAGCATAATAAATGAACTACACCATCCTAAAAAAACGCATAGGCATAGCTTTAAGCCTTATTCTTTTAATTCAACTCAGTGGTTGTGCTGCCACCTCAACCCTACTTGGCAAACGTGACCTAGACATACAAACCAGAACAAGCTCTTCAATTTTTGTCGAACCCGTCTCACGTCAAAAGCGAACCATTTATGTAGATGTTCGATCTGGTGTCATGGAGTTTGACCGACGCCAATTTAAAACGTTCCTAAAGAAACAGTTTGAAGAAAACAATGATAATGGTTATAGAATTATTGATGACCCAGAAAATGCTCAATTTCGTATGGTTGCCTATGTTTTAAATCTTGAAAAAACAAGCCCAACTGCTGCCAAAAAAGCATTAGGTCAAGGATATCAAGGTGGTGCTATTGCTGCTGGTGCAGCCGTTGGTGCTGTAACAACATCAGGCAACCGATGGAACGGTGCTTTAGGTGGCGGCGTCATTGGTGGCGCAATGGAATTAGTTACAGGCAGCTTTGTCAAAGATGTCACCTTCATGCTTGTTGCTGATATACAAATTACAGAAAAAGCTAAAAAAGGGGTTTATGTTCGTAAAGACTCCAAAGTTGATACCAAAATTTCTGATTCAGGTTCAAGTCAACAAACATTTTCAGAAGTTGGTACCCGAAAAGAATACCGAACACGTGTTGTCACAACTGCTAATAAAGCCAACCTGAAGCTTGCAGAAGCCCAGGAACTTATGTTCAAGAAAACAGCCTATGCGCTTGCTGGTTTTTTCTAAACGACTCCGTTAAGCGTTATCACTTCAACAAGACTACTCTCAAGAAAGTAAAAAAGGGAGCCTTTAGGCTCCCTTTTTTGGCTCTCTTTTTTGATAGGGTGGTTATTTTAAGTGAATTCAAACTATAATAGGCTCAGTTTTAAGATTCCTTCCATTTTTGCTGCAAAAGGACATTTTATGCGTTTTTCAAGCATATTTACAGCGACTTTTTCTCTCTTTGCCCTCGTAATGATGACAGCAAATGCGAGCACACCCTTTTTTACACCAGCATCGATTAAAGCAATCAAGCAACAACAAACTCACACGAAATCAATATCAAGCATGGCAATGCATGGAAAACCTGCCCTCTCCGAAGGCTGGAAACATCTTCCTTATGTCAACCCACAAGCTCCAAAAGGTGGCGAAGTCAAATTACCATCTATCGGCACTTTTGACTCACTCAACCAATTCATCTCAAAAGGCACTGCTGCTGCTGGCCTTAATCTTCTCTATGATCCATTGACTCAAACAGCAATTGACGAGCCATTTACCATTTATGGATTAATTGCCGAGTCATTTCAGGTGGCATCTGATCGCAGTTGGATTATTTTTAAAATAAATGCGCAAGCTCAATTCCATGATGGACATCATATTGACGCACATGATGTCGTTTTTACATTCAATACATTAGTGACCAAAGGCCAACCGCTCTACCAATTACAATTCATGGATGTACTCGATGTCACAGCACTTAACCCACAAGAAGTCCTGTTTCGATTTAAAAGCAATCAAAACCGTGAACTCCCATTAATTGTAGGCCAGTTACCAATTTTACCTGAACACTATTGGAAAGAAAAAACCTTCGATTCACCTACTTTAACCCCACCACTTGGAAGTGGCCCGTACAAAATTCATACAGTCAAAACTGGCAAAAACATCAAGTACAAGCGAGTTAAAAATAGCTGGGCTCAACATCATCCATTGTATGTTGGTCGATATAATTTTGATATCTGGACACAAGAATACTTTGCTGAATCAAACATCGCATTAGAAGCCTTTAAAAGCGGTGAATATAGTCTTCGAGCAGAAAATAATTCAAAATTTTGGGCAACAAGTTATACTGGCAAAGCCTTCGAAAACAACGCTATTCTCACCACTGAAATTCCGATTCATAAACCTGTTGGTATGCAAGGCTTTGTCTTTAACACTCGACAACCGCTCTTTCAAGACAAAAAACTCCGCGAGGCCATGGCATACGCTTTCAATTTTGAATGGTCAAATGAGAATTTATTTTATGGACAGTACAAACGCAGCCGAAGTTTTTTTGAAAACACAGAACTTGCTGCAACTCAATTACCGACAGCAGCAGAAAAAAAACTGCTTGAGCCTTTACGCCAACACATAGCGCCTCGGACAATGACTCAGATTTATAATCCACCAAGTACTACTGGTAAAAATGGCCTTCGTCAAAACCTTCGGACAGCTCAAAAATTATTGGAAGAAGCTGGCTATACACTCAACAATAAAAAACTTTTAAGCCCGACAGGGCAGCCAGTCTCATTTGAAATTTTGCTTCATGATACAGGTTTTGAACGTATTGTCCTGCCATTCATTCAAAACCTCAAAGTCCTAGGGATTGTAGTCGAACCTCGCCGAGTTGATGTCAATCAGTACATTGAAAGGCTTCGTGAATTTAATTTTGATATGGTCGTCACTACATTTCCTCAATCATTATCACCAGGTAACGAACAACGAAATTATTGGCACTCAAGCGCCGCCAAGCAACGAGATTCACGAAACCTGAGCGGAATTTCAAACCCCGCTGTAGATTCTCTCATCAATACACTTGTGAATGCTCAAACTCGAGATGATCTCATGACAGCAACACGGGCGCTAGACCGTGTGTTGCAATGGGAATTTCTTGTTATTCCAAATTGGCATGTAAATTATGAAAGAATTGCCTACAGACCTCCTATCACTCTACCAAAGCAACACCCAAGATATAATCTTGATATTCATAGCTGGTGGGTACAGCCAAAAAGGGCTGCGCAATGACCCTCTCAACCTATATTCTTCGCAGGCTTAGCTTAATTATTCCAACATTATTTGGCATTCTTGTGCTGAATTTTGCTGTCATACAGCTTGCTCCTGGGGGGCCTGTAGAGCAAGCAATTGCTCACCTACAAGGCTTTACAACTGGTTTTGGTGCAAGTATTGCAGGCTCTAGTGGTAATGATTCTGGAAGCAGCACAACGACTATCAGCTCAGACTCGCATTATCGTGGCTCTTTAGGGCTTCCAGCAGAAGTTGTTCAACGTATAGAACAACAATATGGTTTCGACAAACCGTGGTGGCATCGATTCGGCACGATGATCTGGCGCTATGCTCAATTTGATTTTGGAGAGAGTTATTTTTCAGGGCGACCAGTTGTTGAAATGATCATTGAACGACTGCCAGTCTCAATTAGTTTAGGGCTATGGAGTACTTTAATTACTTACCTTATATCTATACCCCTTGGCATTAAAAAAGCAGTACGCCATGGCAGCCACTTTGATGTTGCAACAAGCATGATGATTATTATCGGCTATGCTATTCCTGGATTTATTTTTGCAATTGTACTCATTGTTCTGTTCAGTGGCGGCCAATATTTAGATTGGTTCCCCCTTCGAGGACTCACGTCAGGTCACTTTGACACCTTAAACTGGTGGCAAAAAATACTCGATTATTTTCATCATATTGCTCTACCAACATTGGCCATGGTCATTGGTAACTTTGCCACACTCACCATGCTCACTAAAAACTCATTTCTGGATGAAATACATAAGCAATACGTCTTAACTGCTCGCGCCAAGGGCTGCACTGAGAACCAAGTACTCTACGGGCATGTCTTTCGAAATGCCATGCTCATCGTCGTGGCCGGTATGCCAGTGGCGCTTATCAATATATTTTTCACCTCAGGCTTATTAGTGGAGTATATTTTTTCACTTGATGGTTTAGGGCTCCTCAGTTATAACGCTGTGATCAATAGAGACTATCAAATAGTCTTTGGTACCTTGTACATTTTTTCACTCTTAAGTTTAGTGCTGAAACTCATCAGTGATCTCACCTATATTGCGATTGACCCCAGAATTGATTTTGAAGGGAGGTTGTAATAATGCTTAAAAACCCTCAACGTCAACAACAGTGGCAACAGTTTCGAAACACCAAGCGTGGTTTTTGGTCCTTGATTATTTTTAGTCTCTTATTGACACTTTGCCTCTGTGCAGAGTTCATTGCCAACGATAAACCCCTCCTCATTCAATTTAACAATGCTTGGTATTTTCCAATCCTCAACACCTATTCCGAGACCGACTTTGGTGGTGATTTTGACACCGAAGCAAACTACAAAGATGACTACATTCAAGACATCATCCAAGAAAAAGGATGGATGATTTGGCCAATCATTCCATTTCATTACACCACTATTATTGACGACCTTAAACAACCAGCACCTTCACCACCGACAACTCAAAACTGGTTAGGCACAGATGACACAGGCCGTGACGTTTTAGCAAGAATTATTTATGGCTTTCGTATTAGTGTGCTTTTTGGGTTTGCTTTAACTCTTCTCAGCTCATTCGTTGGCGTCGCAATTGGTGCCTTACAGGGGTTTTATGGTGGTCGATTCGATTTATATGGCCAACGATTTATTGAAATTTGGTCTGGTATGCCAGTCCTCTTTATTTTGATCATTTTAGCAAACTTTATCAAACCAAGTTTTTGGACATTGTTATCGATTATGCTGCTTTTTAGCTGGATGAGTTTAGTGGATGTCGTACGCGCTGAATTTTTGCGCTGTCGTAATTTAGAGTATGTTCGAGCTGCAAAAGCACTCGGCTTGAATGACGTTCAAATCATGTACCGACATATTTTACCGAATGCGATGGTCGCAACCATGACTTTTATGCCATTCATATTAAGTGGATCAGTCACCACCTTGACCTCTTTAGATTTTCTAGGCTTAGGGTTGCCATTAGGGTCAGCCTCTTTAGGTGAGCTCTTGGCGCAAGGCAAAAATAATTTACATGCTCCTTGGTTAGCACTTTCAGCATTTTTTACACTTGGCATACTCCTTAGTTTACTCACTTTTATTGGTGAAGCCGTTCGAAATGCTTTTGACCCAAGAACAACGTTCGCATAAACCTACTGAGTTGGAGCCTATCCATTGACCAGACAAACAACGATTTATACTCAAAAGCAAAGCAAAGAGATACCGCTTCTTTCATTACAACATTTGGCAGTGTCTTTTGCCCATTTTGAAAGTGCAGCAAATACAAAAGTGTGGACTCAAGTAGTCCACGATATGAGCTTTGATATTTATCATGGCGAAATACTTGCACTTGTCGGTGAAAGCGGTTCTGGTAAATCCGTTTCAGCGATGTCAACCATGCATTTATTTACCCCAGGTTCAGCACAGCTCTCTGGTGAGCTTTACTGGAAAGGCCAGCAACAAGACTTAACTGAACATGCCTGCCAAGCACGACGAGGCAAAGATATTGGTGTTATATTCCAAGAACCAATGACCTCCCTCAACCCGCTGCACAAGATCATCAAACAACTCAATGAAATTC
Organism: Herpochondria borealis; assembly: GCA_032274145.1. Classification (NCBI taxonomy): domain Eukaryota; phylum Rhodophyta; class Florideophyceae; order Ceramiales; family Ceramiaceae; genus Herpochondria; species Herpochondria borealis. The sequence goes on along the minus strand of JAVCKV010561061.1, from coordinate 85,569 downwards.
AACTCATTCACCAAGAGATCACTGTTGCCCAAGCCAGTGCTCGAAGTTTAGAATTACTTGACTGGGTCGGCATCCCTGACCCACGTACAAAATTACAAGCCTATCCCCATGAGCTCTCAGGTGGCCAAAGACAACGAGTGATGATTGCCATGGCTCTTGCGAATAGCCCCCAGCTTCTGATTGCAGATGAACCAACGACAGCTTTAGACGTCACCATTCAAAAACAAGTGGTGCTTTTACTTCAACGGCTACAAAAAGAAACAGGCATGTCAATTTTATTTATTTCTCATGACCTCAATCTCGTGAAAACCATTGCTGATCGTGTAGTGGTCATGCATGATGGCCGAAGTATTGAAACAAACAGTACTGCACAGCTTTTCGCCAACCCACAAAAAGCATATACGACACTTTTATTAAACGCAGCCCCTCATGGCTCACCGCCACCAGTGATATCTACTCAAACACTTGTTCGATTAGAACAACTCAAGGTGTGGTTTCCAATTAAATCTGGTTTTTTTCAAAAAGTGACTAACTTCGTTAAAGCTGTGAACCCCATGAGTCTTGACATAAAAAAAGGAAAAACTTATGGGATCGTTGGTGAAAGCGGTTCAGGTAAAACCACCCTTGGATTAGCAATCATGAGGCTTATTGAATCCGAAGGCCATATATATTTCGATCAACACACGATAAGCGCCCTTGACAGAAAAGCATTAAGGCCATTTCGACGCCGAATGCAAATAGTCTTTCAAGACCCCTACTCAAGCTTAAGCCCAAGAATGAATGTGAAAGAAATGCTTGAGGAAGGACTAAAAATTCACGGTGCGAGCCTTGGCATGCCAATGCAGGCTCAAGAGCAACAAGCATGGCTTGATTCCCAAGTTGCAACTGCATTACAGCAAGTCGAGCTTGATGCTAAGTTACGGTTTCGATACCCTCATGAATTCTCTGGTGGCCAACGACAACGAATTGCGATTGCACGAGCCATTATTGTTCAACCAGAGTTTATTGTTTTGGACGAACCTACATCAGCGCTTGACCGGAGCATCCAAAAACAGCTGATTCAATTATTGATCAAGCTGCAACAAGAGACAGGTATGACCTATGTTTTCATCAGTCATGACCTTGCAGTCGTAAAAGCCATGAGCCATCACATTCTTGTCATGAAAGAAGGACAAGTTGTCGAACACGAAGAGGCAGAAACCCTTTTTAAAAGCCCGAAGCATCCATATACACAAGCCTTACTGGAAGCAGCGCTCTTTACAACCAGCGATTAAGGCCTAAAGCAGTGCTTAAGAACGATTTAGTGCCTTCAGGGCCACCAAATTCACAGGATAATGGACCATTATTTGATTCTACTGTCATCATAAACCTCAAAAAAGGATTACACATTCGCTCTGCTTGAATCCAATCCGACACAAGCACAAGATCCTCATTCTCAGGAGCAAATCGAAGCTGATAACCAGCGTCCGTTTCACCCACTTGCTTGATAGAATCCACAATCACACTCAACAATGCCTCCCGTTTTTCTTGTACATCATCTGGTGAAAAAATACGATTTGGATTCACTTTCAGCATAGCCACTTCCTTCTCTACAACACACCATACGCTTTGGATCACTTTTTTACATGTAAAAAGACACCAAAAGTAATATAAAACAAAGAGTTAAAGAGCAAAATAACAGTAGGCACTATTTTACAAAAATCAACAACCCCTCCATTAGGATTAGCACAAGTCGTGAGAATTCACCATTAAAATAGAATGCTCATGAACAGTTTTTACACTTCTAGGCCGGTGTGTATAAGTAGTCGCTGGCGCCAAATAGGCGAGCGATGAGATATCGAGGAAAAAATGTTCGAAAAAGCGCAGTTTACATGAGTAAATGAGTATTTTGAGCACTTTTTTGACAAAGATTTATCGAGCGCAGCCATTTCGCGCCAGCGACTATCTATGACCACAATAACATGCATACTTTGAGTCTTTTCTTTTAGATGTTTAATGTTGTGCATGTTGTTACAAAAGAGTGAGAGTTAGATGAATATATTGGTTGTGGATGATTTTGAGGCAAATCGCTGTCTTCTCCGCTGTCTCTTAGAGGAAGAAGGGCATGGGGTACTTGAAGCTGAAGATGGCAGGGAGGCCGTTGAAATTTTTGAGCGTTATAAGCCAGACTTAGTACTAATGGATGTTATGATGCCTGTGATGAATGGATATGATTCTGCAATTGCTATTAAAAATAGTCTTGTTGATACGCATACTCCGATTATTTTTTTAACAGCGGTGACAGATGAAGATGCGCTTGCAGAAGCCCTTCGTGGTGGTGGAGATGATTTTTTAACAAAGCCATTTAATGAAGAAATATTAATCGCTAAAATTAAAGCTCATAGTCGAATTCGAGAGTTAAACGAAGAGATATCATTAAAGAATATCGAACTCAATGCTTTTAAAAATATTATTGATTCTGAGACTGAAATAGCTGAACATGTTTTTTTAACAGCGCTTAAAAATAATTATCTGGAATCTCCTCATTTAGAGTTTTATGTTTCACCATGCTCTTCGTTCAATGGCGATCTTTTATTGGGAGCAGTAGGTCCTTCTGGAAGTATGTACATGATGATGGCTGATTTTACCGGTCATGGCCTTCCTGCTGCAATTGGTGCTATTCCTGTTTCACAACATTTTTTTAGCCTTGCTAAAAAAGGTGTTGCTATTGGAGACATGGCAGAAGAATTAAATACACATCTTTGTAATTTATTACCAAGCATGATGTTTTGTGCAGCTGTTATTATCGAGCAGAGTAAGTCTGGCCAGGAATTTACCATTTGGTCAGGTGGTTTACCAAGTGGTTATATTATGGGCTCTGATCAAAAAATTCGTGGCGAAGTGCAGTCGCAGCATATGCCTTTAGCAGTATTAGAAGCATATGAGTTTGATCGGCAAGTTGAAGTCTTTCGTTTAAGAGAAGGTGAAAGTTTGTTTTTCTTTACTGATGGTTTAACTGAGGCCATGAATGCGGTAGGAGAGATGTTTACTGAAGAGCGTTTGGTTGAAAATATTGGTATTCATGGAAGTTGTCATGTACCAACTATTGTCAATCAGCTTGATGCATTTTTAGATGGTACAAAAGCAGAGGATGACATTACAATGTTGCGCATTAGCGTAGAGCCTTTGCAAACAGATAATCTTGTTGAGGTTGGCATGGCGACCTCTGAAACAGCTATAGGCTGGAATTTAGATCTTCAGCTTGATGCAGACGCACTTCGACGAGATTTACCTATGGCCGATCAATTAATTGGTATGTTGGGTGATCAGCCAATATTTATACAGCATAAAGATTACTTACATACAATTTTTGTTGAATTTTATTCAAATGCACTTGAGCACGGTATTCTTGGGCTAAGTTCAAGTTTAAAAGATGATGAAGATGGATATTTGAATTATTATACACTTCGTGCTGAACGTCTTGCAGCACTTGAATGTGCAAGTATTGCTATTCACTTGCAGTTAATTCCAGGTGATCCTGCAAAATTAAAAATTACATTTAAAGATTCTGGTTCTGGATTTGATTTTACTCAAATTAAGCCTTCATGCGAAGAAGATTCTTATGGGCGAGGTATTTTATTAGTGCGAAGAATGAGTGAATCTCTTGTATATTCAGAAGATGGTACAAGAGTAGACGCTATTTATCCTCTTGGCTGTATTTCTGACCGATTTCAAGATGTTGCATGATTTTTTTTAAAGAGGACATCCTTATATTAAGATTTTTTTTAAAGAGGACATCCTTATATTAAAGAGGATATGAAAGATATACCCAAAGCGTTTGAGATTGAGGTGTTGAAGGTACCTTCATTTTAGATATTGACAAGGCGCGACAACGCTGTATGGCCACTCCCATACGAGGCACAGTAACGAAGTCAAGAGTTAAAAGGACGGTGCATGCGATACCTCAATCTCAAACGCTTTGGGTATATAAAGAGTTTTTAAAGAGGACATCCTTAAGAGAAGAGAAATTTTAAAGAGGACATCCTTATTTAAAATATATTAAAATAGTTTTAAAGAGGATAGCCTTAAATGTTTAGGACAAGAGTAAAGATAGAAATAATTTTTTTATATGCATGAGAATAATTTTAAAAAATATTTTTTATGAGTGTAAAATAAAAAAATATAGTTTTTTGAAAAGTTAAGTTAAGTGTTTATATTTTTTATATCAAAATAGTTGGTTTTTTAAGTCGTATCAAATAGAGTCTTGGCTGCTTTCATTCCTCGTATTCTGATTTTACCTAAAGCAACAAGCACACTATTGAAAGCCTCGTGTGCGCCAGCAAAATAGCGAAATTGAGTTTCAAATTGAGTTGTGAGCGTTATCCAGTTATCAGTTTTAATATTAAGTCGATCAAGTATTAAAGGTAGGCTTTGATCAATGGCTCCACGTTTATCACGATGCAACTGTCGTCCAGTCCAATCAACAAGTTGCAAGTAATCTTTAAGATGATACTGGATACCTTTTGGCATATTCACCTGCTCATTGCCGATAAAGGGTAATAGGGTTTGAGGTTGCTTGTCTTGCCTTTCTGGTGTTTGAGTGTGCTTTGCTTTTTCAGCTCTTTTCTGAAATGAAGTGTGTCCAGATGTTTCAGGTGTTTGAGCTATTTGTGCTCGTACTGGGTTTAAATCAACATAGGTCATGCATGAGATCAGAGCTTTTTCATCAAGTAAAGCCTGAGATTTAAATCGACCTTCCCAAAATCGACCAGTGCAGTCATCTTCCTCATTTGCTTTGCGAGCGATATGTTCATTTAAACAACGCATAAACCAGCTCACACTCATAAGGCGTTTGCGCCATTCAATAACTGTTGTCTGTACTGCTTCATGCTCTAAAGCTGTGAGCTTTTCACCCGCTCTTAGTTTTTGGACGTAATGCGGCCCTTTAAAGAGTGTGCACCAACGATCAATCACTTCGGTATCAGTCCATTGCTTTACGGATGCTTCATCAATATAAATAACAATATGGTAGTGGTTGCTCATAATGGCATAAGCGCAGAGATCAATGGCAAAAACAGATTGAAGTTCCTCAAGGCGTTCTTCCATCCAGCCTTGACGATGACTAAAGTTATTACCAGTGAGCTTATCTTGCCCACAAAGAAATGCACGGCGGACACAACGAGAAATACAATGATAATAAGGGCTTGCATCAAGTGAGATAATTGAAGAGCGAGGCTGTGTCATGAAGTGTACTATTCTCTGAGGTAAAAGTATGAGCTAATATAATTTTATATTATTTCGCGTGTTTAGATGCTGGCATTTTTATAAGTTGCACTTGAGCATTAGATTAATGGTAAAGGGAATACATTAATGTGATGGGCGTCACATATTTTTGCAAATAGCTTTTTAAAAAATGCTCTTTCTTGGATGTCCATCCTTGTTACTATGCTGCCTAGCGGCAGTTGATTTAATCACCAGGACTTAACTTAACTTTAGGGTCTGGTGGTCTCGCTCAAGGGGTCCACTATACAGAAACAACAATGAGGTTATGAATGATTTGGATTTTAATGACACTATTAGCTGCTTTTTCTCAAGCGTGGCGTAATGCGTTGCAAAGCCAGTTAAGTGGTTCGGTGAGTGTTGCGGGTGTGACATTAGCACGTTTTTTATTGGCAATGCCAATCGCTTTGACTTATTTATTGATTCTTTTAAAAGTGCAGGGTGGTGACCTTCAATTACCTCATGTGTCGACATTTAAGTTTATTTTTTTTGCGTCAATTCTTCAGATTGTGGCAACGGGATTGATGGTTTTACTTTTTAAGCAAAATGATTATGCAACTGGGGCAGGCTTAGCTAAGAGTGAGGCAATTGTAGCAGCTGTTTTTGGATCTCTTTTTTTTAATGCAACTTTGAGCTGGATTGGTTGGATAGGTGTTGTGATTGGGAGTATTGCTGTTCTTATTTTAAGTGGATTTAGTCTACGACCAATGCACATAAAAACAGTGTGCATTGGTGTAGCTTGTGGGACAGCTTTTGCCATTACATCTTTATTGGTACGCGAAGCGACGTTAGTGAGCCAATTATCCTTTCCACTAGGTGCAGCTTGGGTGCTGGTGAATGTTATATTTTGCCAGACCTTTATGTTGTCATTGTATATATCTTGTGTTGAGAGAGATACTTGGCAGCGCATGTGGAAAAGTCGTTGTATTGTGGTTGGTATTAGTGTGGCTAGTTTTATAGGCTCGCTGGGTTGGTTTAGTGCGATGAGTCTTCAGCATGTTGCTTATGTTAAAATACTCGGTCAAATAGAAGTTTTTTTTATGATGGCTATTTCGGTATGGTGGTTAAAAAAACCGATAAAGTCTATGGATTTTTTTGCCCTTCTTTTGATTGCAATAGCAGCACTATTAGTGATACTGACTTCATCACTCTCGTGAAAGGACTGCACTTGAACCCTTGAACTATGATACTCTTTGAAAAAAGTAGTGATGATGGAGCTTTCGAATGCCTTTATTGAATTTGACTTGGATTCCGCGCAAGCCTTGGAGTGTCCCTGTAGCTTGCGGGTTGGATTACTATGCTTTCTTTCGCCTCTTTAAACAGCGAACCCAAAGCTGTTACTTGCTTGAGTCTCTTGAAATGCCTCGGCATCAAGATCGGTACTATTCGATGGGATTTGATCCTGTGGCTTGCTTTACTGGTCGTGGCGAACAGTTGCATGTGACAGGACAGAAGAAATATCTTCAGCTAATGACAGGTCAATCAACCACCGCATTGGCGTTTAATACTATAAACCCTTATCAAATTCTTCGAGATGCTGTTGGTGACACCTTTAATGCATTTGCGACTGGACATCAAGGTGGGCTTGTTGGCTATTTTTGCCATGAAGCGGTCAATGCAATGGAGCCTTGTTTACAGCTTGAAGAGCATGCGGATTTTGGCTTGTTCAAATTAGGATTGTATTTAGATGGCTTATTATTTGACTCTACGACCCATGAGTTAACGTATTATTCTTACGAATCAGAAGATATCCGAGCATCTAAGCTTTTATTAGTTCAATCAGTTATTGCGCAACTAGAAGAGCGCGTACTTGAAGAAAGTTATAAAACCTCTGAGCTTACTTCAATTAAGTTTCGAGGCTACACGCAAACAGAAGCAGAGTTTAGTGATGCAGTGGAGCGTACTCGACAAAAAATTGCTGATGGCTTTTCATTTCAAGCAGAAGTTGGGTTTAAATCTTTATATCATATTGAAGGTGATAAGTTTGCGGTTTATGATCGTTTGCGTGAAGTAAATCCAAGCCCATATATGTACTATGTTTGTTTTGAAAATGCAGAAAAACCCTTAGAACTTTTTGGGGCAAGCCCAGAAATTCTTTTAAGCCAAGCAGAGGGTATGCTACTGACCACGCCGACTGCTGGTACAATCCATCGAGGCCAAGATGAGAAAGAGGATGCTGTGCTTGGCCGGGCACTTCTCCAAGATCCTAAAGAAGTAGCAGAACATAATATGTTGGTCGATCTTCATCGAAATGATTTGGCGAGAGTGTCTGTGCCTGGTAGTGTGAAGGTGAGTGATTTGATGTACCTTATTAAGTTTAGCCATGTACAGCATATTGTGTCGAATGTGATTAGTTTAAAAAAACCAAACCTTAATGTGTTTGATACTCTAGCGAGTTTATTTCCTGGTGGCGTTACGACTGGAGCACCTAAAATTGAAACAATTAAAATTATTGATGAGAACGAAAAAACCCCACGAGGCCCTTATGGTGGTGCTGTAGGTCGTATGAGCTTTAATGGCGATGGTGTTTTTTGCCTTGCAATTCGAAGTTTGTTTTGTGCCGGAGATGACTGTTTTGCGCAAACATCTGCAGGTATTGTGTTTGACTCTCAACCAGAGAAAGAGTTTCAAGAGGTGTGCAATAAATTGGCTGCTATGAAGCAAGTGCTCGAAGAGCTGGGAGCATCTCTATGAGTATCCGCCTATTGTTAATTGATAATTATGACTCTTTTGTTTTTAATGCACTACACCTATTTCAGGTAGCAGCGGATGTTGATGTGACTGTTGTCCGAAATAACGATGATTTTTTACCTCTTTTGGCACAAGGCGCATTTGATGGGGTTATTATTGGCCCAGGGCCTGGGACACCTAAAGATGATGCTTATTTTGGTCATTCGAAGTCTGTTATTTTGGATTATGGCCGAAAAGGGCTGCCTATATTAGGCATTTGCCTTGGATTTCAGGGTATATATCATGTTTTTGGTGGCCAATTAAAAAAAGCAGCAACGCCTATTCATGGCAAAGTAAGTGTATTGCAGATTGAACAGCCAGGTGTATTGCTGGCTGGTGTTTCAGATGGAGCTGCAGTGATGAGGTATCATTCATTGATGGCTGACTTAGATCAGCCAATTCCTGATTGTTTTGAATGCACAGCCTTTGTTCAAGAGAATTCTGGTCAGAGCCATGAGCAACATCTTGTATTTGCTCAAGCTGTGAATGGCCGAGAATTAATGGCTTTTGAGCATAAAAAATATCCGATGTATGGTGTTCAATTTCACCCTGAATCGTTTGCAACAGAATGTGGCATGGAGATCGCTTTAAATTTTGTAAAGAAGTGCCGTGAGATAAGCTATACCTAGTCGCTGGCGCCAAAAAGGCGATTGATTGAGCGCAGCCATTTCGCGCTAGCAACTCCCTACCACACTTAATATTTGATCTAAATGGACTGAGGACAAAAAATAATGACCTTACCAGAGTTTTCTAAAAAAGTAGTGCTTGTGACTGGATGTTCCACTGGCATTGGGTTGTGTTGTATTCAGCTGCTGCGGGATCGAGGCTATACAGTTTTAACGACTGCCCGTAAACCTGAAGACATTCAACGCTTACGCTTGATGGGTTTTCCTTGTCATTTTATGGATTATTCTTTGAGCCAATCCATTACTGATACAGTGCAGTGGGCACTTTGTCAGGGCAACGGTCGTATCTATGGACTGTTTAATAATGGTGCTTATGGCCAACCTGGTGCTGTCGAAGATTTGACGCGAGATGTTCTTCGAGAGCAATTTGAGTCGAACTTTTTTGGTTGGCATCAGCTAACATCTGAAGTATTGGTTGAAATGAGAAAAGTAAATCAAGGGCGTATCATTCATAACTCTTCAGTACTTGGTGTTGTTGCTATGAAATTTAGAGGGGCTTATAATGCTTCTAAATTTGCCCTTGAGGGACTTACAGATACTTTAAGGTTGGAGCTTAAAAAAAGTGACATCCATGTTGTATTGGTTGAACCTGGTCCAATTGAAAGTAAATTTCGACAAACAGCGTATCGGTACTTTAAAAAAAATATTAAACCTGAATCCTCTTTTCATTCTAAAACCTATATTCAAGTTGAAGAACGTCTTTCTTCCACAGCAACAGAGGTAGAGTCTCGATTCACGCTACCTCCTGAAGCGGTAGCCGCAAAAGTCATACGAGCCTTAGAATCTCCAAAACCTGCAGCTCGTTATCCAGTCACATTTCCTACATTTTTATTTTCTGGCTTAAAGCGCATTCTACCCACACAGTGGCTTGATTATATTTTGAATAAGTCTGGATAAGAGTATGACGATTAAGTTTGAAGATATTTTTGAGAGTCAGCAAGTCAAATTGGTGACAAATAACGCTTTTGATGCCCAGCTATCAATGGCTTCACAGTCTTCAGAGCCTGTACAGTTAAAGCAAGCCGGTGCATATGTTGAGCCTATGTCTGCTCCTAAGCCTATTTTGGTCTGTTTTTCTGCCTCTTGTGCTGAGCTGCTTCATTTTCAAGCAAACCGACATTTGCCTGAAGTGCTCGAACTGCTTTCAGGCAATAGTCAGCTTTATGGGACGCAACCTTATGCAATGAATTATGGCGGGCATCAATTTGGCCATTGGTCTGGTCAACTTGGCGATGGGCGTGCGATTACTCTTTTTGAAACTATGACTGATACTGGGCGGTTTGCAGTGCAGCTGAAAGGCGCAGGGCCTACAGTTTTTTCGCGTCGAGGAGATGGCTTTGCCGTTCTTCGATCTTCCATTCGTGAGTTTTTGTGTAGTGAAGCTATGCACGCCTTAGGGGTGCCAACAACTCGAGCTTTAAGTCTCATTGATCGAGGTGAGCTAGTATGGCGTGATATGTTGTATGATGGAAGAGCACAGCAGGAACCAAGCGCCGTTGTTTGCAGAGTAGCACCAAGCTTTATTCGGTTTGGACATTTTGAGTTATTGGCTCGACGTGGTGATCGAGAGCGTTTAGAGCAGCTAATAGAGTTTACGTTGCAGTATTATTATGCCGATAGCATGACGGACTCAGAACAAAGTGAAGAGCGATCCGATGCTCAGCAAGGTCATGCTAAGCTTTCGAGTGTGACAACAGCTTCTGTGAATCTGTTATTTGCTCAAATTTGTGAGTCAACAGCTCAGTTATTAGTTCACTGGCAAACACTTGGATTTACCCATGGTGTTTTAAATACAGATAATATGTCTATTCATGGTATTACATTAGATTACGGGCCTTTTGGTTGGCTAGAGCCTTATGACCCCCTGTGGACACCAAATACCACAGATGCCCAAGGTCGTCGGTATGCTTTTGGAGAGCAACCAAAAATTGCACTTTGGAATTTATGGCAGCTTGCGAACGCACTTGCCACAGTAATAGACAACTCCAAAGGGCTTTCTGAAAGCTTATCTGGTTTTCAAGATCAATTTCAGCAGTATTATTTAGCAAAAATGAAACAAAAATTAGGGGTAGAGCAATGCTCTCGCATTCAGTTAGATTGGCTTGAGCATTTATTTGAAAAAGGTCAGGTTGATATGACTCTTTTTTTCAGAGAACTTGCAAACGTATCAACTGCTTCTGATCTTAAACTTCTTTTTAAAAAAACAAGTTATTTATCCGAACATTGTTGGCTTATTGATGATGTATTTGAGCAGTTTTCAAAGTACTATATTCAGGAATTGCAAGCGTCTGATCTTTTTGAGCGTCGACAAAAAATGAATACAATTAATCCTTGTTATGTCCCTCGTAATTATTTATTATTTGAGGCAATACAAAAAGCAGAGCAGGGTGATTATAGTATGGTAAACGAGCTTCACACAGTGTGGTCGCAACCATATTTAGATCAAGGGTATGAAAAATTTCAGCAAAAAAGACCGGATTGGGCTGCCACAACACCAGGATGCTCTGCGCTATCTTGTAGCTCCTAACCTTGTAATTCGTCCTGAGCTATACAGTAAATCCTTGAATATTATGTTCAAGCTTATGCACTTGTTTCGAAAGTTCCCTGACGTCTATTGTGAGCTGAGACACTTTTTCTTGAGTCTCTTCGACAAATTCTTCGATTGAATGTTGAAAGTTTTTGGTAGAATCAATCCCCTTGGACTGCTGTTCAGCTAAGGTCACAATATTGCCTGCATCTTTAACACTTTTATCGATAACATTGAAAACATGACGTAAATCTACTTCTGTTTTTTGAATGTGTTCAAGCATTTCATTTGAAGATATAATGGAGGATGAAAGCGCTTTTTGAACATCTTTATTTGCCTGCATTGTTTGCTCTATTGAGGTTTCAATTTTAACGGCTGCTTCGTCAGTTTTAAGTGATAGGTTACGCACTTCGTTGGCAACTACTGCAAAACCTCTACCAGCTTCACCTGCACGAGCAGATTCAATGGAGGCATTTAAGGCTAACAGATTGGTTTGATTTGAAATGGTGCGAATAACACCAATGAGGCCTAAAAGGTTTTCAATGTGTGTTGAATAGGTTGCGACTTCATCTCTCAAACCAGCCATTGATTGATTAAAGTCCTGTGCTTGTCGTGTAAGACCTTCAATATTTGAGATGCTAGAGTCCCTTAATAGTACGGCTTTTTGTAGGCTGTCAGTGCTGTTGTAAGCTTGTTTAGCGACATCTGCGGTCAATGCAAAAAAAGCATCTGAAATGCTTGAGTTATCACTGACTTTAATCCACGTTATAATACTTGCATCATTGACTTGTAGGATCAAATGTTGCGAGCGATTTGCTTGCTCAAGTACAGCTGTTGAAATATCCTTCGTGTCACGAATCATCAGTTGAATATGATTAATAAGTCGATTAATTTCAGCAGAGATATTTCGCATTTCTTGTTGGCCAACTTCTGGAATTCTCTGTCTGAGATCTCCAGCACCATTGGCTATGACTTGAATCACTGAAGCAATATGATTGAGAGGTAAGCACACTTTTTTAATGAGATATGTACCCACTATTATCAGCAGAATTACAGCAATTAAGCCAGTAGAGGCAATGATAATGGCGGCTGTTTTGGCATCTCTACGGATGAGTGTTGTGAGAGATGTTGTATCCTGTTGTAGTTGTTCAACAAGTATTTTTAGCTTATTATTTAACGTATTGATCGCTGGCGTGAGTTCAGTATGAAGTAAAAATGCATCAGTTCTCCATTTATCACTTTGATGAATAATACGAGCTTCTTCAAATCGGGTTGTATACCTCGCTAAAGTGCTACTATAGTCGCTAATATGATCTACAAGCTCCTCGGCGATGTTGTCTTCCATATCGTTTAAATCTGCAATCGCCTGCTGTACACCTGAGATATACACTTGAAATGAATCAAGAGATTTAGGTTGTTTAAAGGCAAAAAACTGGCGAGCTTGTGTGATAGCGTTTGTGGATGATGTTATTAATCCACTTAAAAGAGCATCAGCACTTTCGATAGCGTCTTCATCTTCAAATTCATCTTCATATAATAAGGCTAAGCGGGCATCTCCAAGAATAGAGCCTAGTTTATTTTCTATAGGTTCAAGTTCTTGAAGAAAAATTTTAATAGCAGGCATGTTGCTGGAAATATTTCCACTGAGCTCAACAAATTGTGATCGCATACCGCTCATGTATTGAAGTTGAGGTTCCATCTCATCGAGAGCATTGATTAAATTAGAGGTAGAGCCAGCCATTGATTGCATTTTTTTAAACTCTTGGAGTAGTTGTGTAATACTGGCGTCGTATTCTTTAAGGCTTTTAGGCTGCTTGTCAACAAGAAATATGCTCATAGCAGCTTTTGTATCTTTTGCTTGTGCAAGTGTAATTAAGGCTTGTTGAGTTATTGGAAAGCTTTGGGTGTTAAGTGTGTTGAGTGCATCAGATAAACGGTATGATTTATTGAGAGTCAAAATAATAATGATGCTAATAATAATAGCTAGAATTGCAAAGCTATAAGAAATACTTGCTTTAATAGTCCAATTATTTTTTTTCATTTTTATTGCTTCTTTCACTATAATTACGATACCTTACTTTTATTCTGAATAGTAGGTGGAAAATATATAGTCTCGATCTGCTATATTGCCATGGCAATCAGCACAAACACCTCGTGTGAGTTCATCTTTATAATTGCCTCGAAGCAAAATATTTCCACCGACTGATGTTTGAAGGTATTCCCAATCATGATGCTCTGGATCATAACCAGGTTCGCGCTTAATCATGACAGTCAGGCTCAGTGGTTGGCCAACGGTACCATTCTCAGCTAAATAATTTTCTTTGATGAACACTGTTCCAGTCTCATATGGTTCAAAAGCGGCATCTTCATCATCATCTTCGTCAATATAAAATCGAATATATTCACCATAATTTTTTTTATAAATAGTACGGCCTTTATTAAGATAAACGATCACAAATTGTTTCCAGTGGAGCCCGCTAAGTTCAAAGCCTGTAATACGCGCCCAGTCTGAACGATAGTTACTCCATTCATTTTTGAATTCAGCAGGAATTGTAAATGGATTTTGGGCGAATGGGTGCTGTTCTTCTAACGTGGTGCATGCTCCAGCTTCAGTGCATTCAGCTTTTACAGTAGGGTGAAGTAGAAATAAAAGTGCATACAATATTATTGATTTTTTCAAGTGTGTTTGAGATAATTTTACACTCATATTTGATATCCATATCAAGTCTACGAACTGTAGAGTGTTTCGTTGGTGAGCTCTGCTGATACATTGCCGAAAGCATTACATCTTAATGATGTATAACTCTTAATGATGTATAACTCTTAATGATGTGCAATTGTGACAGAGCCTCTTTTCTTACCTTTTTTGGTTAAGTCAATTGTTTGGGACTCCCCTGGAAGAATCGTCACATGAACAGCAGCATATCTATCGAGCAAAATCTTTATTTCTGCTGAATCTTTTGTCGAATGTAACGTTGTTGTGTAGTCCGAGACTTTTTTATTAAATTCAAAGATGGACATTTCTTGAGCTTTAATGTTAGCAATATAAGCTTTCATTTTTGGATGGATTTTGCATCCAACTCGAACCAAAGTGCCGTGAGCCCAATCAACTGGAATTTGCTGTTCAGAATTAACCGGCATGAGACCAACATCAAATTGTAAGCTTAAATTATCTGATATTTCATTGGCAAAAATATTATGATCAACACTATCGCTATTTTTAAAGATGAGCGTAGAGCCGGGTGATGCAGGAACGATACCATCAATAAATTTTTTGTCTTTTTGATCGATAATCCCTTGCAGTGCTGGAGCTGTTTCATCGTAAATGTAGGCTAATCCAAATTTAGCCGGCCTTTTATCAAAATTTAAAGTGATATCTACGGTGCCAGCAAAGCTTACGGTTGGGCTTAATAGCCCACCAATAAAAAATGCAAGAGTTGCTTGTACTGCAATAGATTTTTTGAAAAATCGTTGTAATTCCATTGTACACTCCAGCTATAAAAAATTACTCATCTCTAGACGCAACACACTTGGGGTTAAGAGATCGAGTCTATACCCAAAGCGTTATAGATTTAGGGTAGATTTGGACGTTTTACCACTACAGGGTCTGTTAATGCACCAAGAAAAGCGACTAAATCTCGAATTTCAGCGTCACTGAGATCTAATGGTTTGATTAAGTTTGAAATGCCTTGTTTTCGATCACCACCGCGATTATAAAATTTAACAACGTCTTCAAGTGATTTTTCTGAGCCATTATGCATATATGGTGCAGTTAATGCAGTATTGCGAAGGCCAGGTGTTTTATGGGCTTTATGCAGTGTTGCATCATGAGTAATAGCTGCTCGACCAGGGTCATCATCGTCTATGCCAATATTGTGGTAACTTTCGTCAGTAAAGTTTGGCCCATCATGGCATTCAGTGCAATTACCTTTACCTGTAAAGAGTGCTAATCCACGAATTGCAGCTGGAATCATAGCATTTGTATCACCTGCTATATATTGATCAAAAGGTGAATTATCAGAAATTAATGTTCTTTGAAAAGCGGCAAGTGCTGAACCAATACCTTCTTTTGTAATACCAGTACCATATATTGCTTTAAATGAATTTTTATACAATGGGACTGCGTCTAAACGAGATATTGCGATATCCAATGGTAAGTTCATGACGCCGGCAGATTTAATTGGTCCTAGTGCTTGCGCGTCTAAACTACTGGCTCGCCCATCCCAGAGAAGAAGAGAATTCCAAGCAAGGTTGTAGAGATGTGACGTATTACGAGTTGTTGGGTTGCCTGCATCGCCTAAACTCAATGCAAGACCATCACCAAATCCAAGGTCAGGATTATGACATGTTGCGCAAGACTGAGTTTTTTTATTTGAAAGCCTTGTGTCAAAGAAAAGCATTTTTCCTAACTCAACTTCAGCTGCTGAATGAGGCTCATCATTTGGGTATTCAATATCATCAGCATCTGGTGTGCCCAGATTTGCAGAAATACCTATTGTGCTCGTCGATGCAAGTGTTATAAAGGCAAGTGATTTTAAAAAAAGATTAAATGTTAAGTTTTTTGTCAAAAAAGATGTCATCGTATTATGTCCTTGCGACTGTGTTAATCGGGCGGCGTTTGTTGACTCAAAATATTTAAAGCTGAGTTATATTGAATAAACTATAGCTTAAAATAATAGATTAAAGAAATCGTTTAAAAAGAGACTTAAAAAGGAAATTGTATGCTTTCAAAAGAAATTGCAAGTGATGTCATTGAATATGCATTCAGTCGAGGTGCAGATTTTACAGAGCTTTTTGTCGAACAACATTTGAGTTCTCAGCTCAATACATTAAATAATACTGTAGATGCAGTACGCTCTGGTATTGATTTTGGTATTGGTGTACGTTTATTTTTTGGTCATGAAGTGCTCTATGGATATACTAACTTAGATGATACAATTTCATTGTGCCATATTATTGATCAATTAACAGAGCAATATAAAACGGAGCACTATAAAAGAGTATCAATTCATGAAAAAGTACAACTCTGCCAAAGAACTCTCAATCTAAGGCATCAAATATCATCAAAGCCATTGAGCACATCTTCATTTAATGCTGAAAAAGCAACTTTTTTACGAGCAGCAGATCAAGCTGCTCGAAAAGAAAGTCATTTAATTCAAACAACTAAAGGCTTTGTTATTCAGCGAGAACAATTCGTTGAAATTTATAATTCTGAAGGGTTGTACGTCAGTGATACACGGCATTATGCTCGTATGGGCCTCACTGCTATTGCACAGGATGGGCAGCAATCCACGGGATCTTGGAATACTGGTGGTTTGGTCGGCTGGGAGCTTGGAGATGGAGCCGATGCTGAATTGATGGGCGTAGAGGCATGTCGACAAGCCGTGGTGAACTTAACAGCAAAGCCTTGTCCTCGGGGTCATATGCCTGTGGTCATTGGTGGAGGTTTTGGTGGTGTTATTTTTCATGAGGCTTGTGGTCATTTACTGGAGACGACCTCAGTGGCTAAACAAGCCTCTGTATTTCACGATACACTTGGAGAAATGATAGCAGCACCATGTGTCAGCGCTGTAGATGAGGGCCTTTCTCTTAATGCATGGGGATCACAGAATATTGATGATGAAGGAATGGAGCCACAAAGAACTCAACTTATTAAGGACGGTAAACTCACCAGCTTTATCGTTGATAAAATGGGCGCTCTGATGACAGGTTACCAGCGAACTGGTTCTGGGCGTCGAGAATCATATCGATATGCACCTGCTTCACGTATGCGAAATACCTATATAGAACCAGGCGATGCAACTGTCAATGATATGATTGCAAGTTTGGATCGTGGTTTATATGCCAGTCATATGGGTGGTGGTTCTGTTCAGCCAGGTACAGGAGAATTTAATTTTTCTGTTGTAGAAGGCTATTATGTGGAAGATGGTCGAATTCAATATCCTGTGAAAGCTGCAACATTGATCGGCACAGGGCCAGAAGTTCTCAAAAAAATATCGATGGTTGGGCAAGACTTCAAGCTTGCTTGTGGTATGTGCGGTTCTGTGAGTGGTTCTATTCCAGCATCAGTTGGGCAGGCCACGATTCGAGTAGATGATATTCTTGTGGGAGGCAATGCATCATGATCAATCTTGATTTTGACCACCAGTCTTTGATTGAGGCAACTCATGCAATGGGCGTAGAAGCAGATTTTATTCTTGATGCATCATCATCGGTGAGCTTTAAAGTGAACCAAGGGCTACTTGAATCCCATAAGGTGAGTAGTACGAGGGTTCTTGGGGTGCGCATGCTGCATCAAAACTGTGTTGGAATTGCGTATAGTGAATCATTAGCTCCGACGGCGCTGCATCTTATGTTGGAGCAAGCTGCTGATAATGCAAAAATATCAACAGTTGATGAGCATCAAAGTTTATCGACCAGTCAAGCCTGGGCTCATGATTTTGAGTCTGGTCAACTATACAGTGCAGAAAGAGCATCAAATGACATGTTGTTAGAGCAACTTAAAGCTCTTGAATCCCGTATTCTTGAGGCACCTGAAATAACAAGTTGTCCTTACAATGGTGTGGCTTCGAGTACTTATGGCCGGCGTATACTATCTACAACAGGGCTTGATGTACGAACAATTGAATCTAAAGTATCAGCCCACGCTTATGCTCTTGCTGAAAATAAAGGCACTCATGCTATGGCTGGATCAGGTAGAGTCGCTCGCCAATGGAGTGATTTAGATATGCTTGCGTTGGCAGATGATGTTCAAACTAAGACAATTAAGATGCTCAAAGGGAAGCCAATTGCAACTGCATATTATGACGTTATTTTCTCTGATGAAGGGCTTGCAAATCTCTTTATTATTTTTGCTCAGGCGTTGTCTGGCAAAAGCGTTGTCGATGGTATTTCTATTTGGCGAAATAAATTAAATGAGCGTGTGGCAACAGCTGGTTTAACGCTATCTGATTGTCCTATGCTGCCAGGCTTTGGGACGTGTCATTTTGATGGTGAAGGTAACTCGGTTCAAGATACAATGATTATTGATGCCGGTATTTTAAAAACTTTCTTGCATAATACAGCGACAGCCTCAGCACTGGGAGTGGCAACAACTGGTCATGCCCGAAGGGGTCCACAGTCAGTTTTATCTGTAGGCCAGCACCAATTTAATATTGCTGCTGGATCTTTAGAGGCCACAGCATTAAGGGCAGACACATACTTAGAAGTGACCGATATGACAGGTTTACATTCTGGTGCAAATAGCATTACTGGTGATTTTAGTTTTGGAGTCTCTGGTTTTCTGTGTCGTGATGGTGTTCGACAAAAAGCTGTTCGAGGGATTACTATTGCTGGTAATTTTTTTGAATCTCTCAAACAAATTGTGCTTGATACTGAACAGCAGTGGAATTGGCAAAAGACAATGCTCGTGCCAGGCGTTCGATTTCAAGGGCTGGCAATTTCTGGAGAATAGTTTAAATTTCAAGTGTGTTAGGTATAAAGTGTGTTAGGTATAAAGTATGTTAGGTATAAAGTATGTTAGGTATAGATGTCATGAATTTCTCGAGCGAGCAACTGAATGCCTTGTTCGACTGTATGAAAGGGTTGGGCGTATGAAATTCTAATACATTCATGCTGGTGTTGCCATTGATCGAGCCCAGGAAAAAAATGATGTCCTGCAACAATAAGCATTCCTTTTTGCTTTAGCCGTTTATAGAGTGCTTCACATGTTATTGGTAAGCCCGGAAACCAAATCCAGAGAAAGAGTGCGCCTTCTGGCTCATGGACTTTATATGGTAGCCCTTGTAAGTGTTTGTCAATACATTGCAGTGCTTCTTGCATTTTTTGTTCATAAAATGGTTTTATTTTTTGTTCGCACAAAGAGATAAGTGTTCCATTTGATATCATTTTTCGGGTAAGGCAAGGGCCAAGATTTCCACAGGCCAAGCTTGTTACAGTATTTGCATGAGTAAAGCTTGCAATAATATCTGGATGACCTATCAAGAGACCAGTACGAACCCCTGGAAGACCTAATTTTGAAAGGCTAAGTGCTAAAATGGTATTCGAGTTCCAAAATGGTGTGCCTTTGCCAAAGACGAGCTGCGGAAAAGGGAGCCCATAAGCACCATCAATAATGAGTGGAATATTGGCTTGTCGAGCTATCACATCAAGGTGTTGTAGTTCTTGATCGGTGATCATATTGCCTGTTGGGTTTGTAGGGCGAGAGACGCAAATAGCGGCAGTGCGATCATCGATCGTGAGTTCATCAAAATTAACTTGGTATTTATACCGATACGCTTTTGTTTCATGGATATGAGGACGATTGGCTCGAAAGATTGAGCCTTTAATGCCGACATCAGAGTATCCAATATATTCTGGTACAAGTGGTAAAAGAATATGACGATCTGCCGATTTTTCAGTATGAGTGCTTTGACCAGCTAACATATTAAATAAAAGAAAAAAAGCTGATTGGCTTCCGTTTGAAAGTGCAATATTGTCTTCGTGTATATCCCATCCTTGTCGTTCTTTGAGAAGTTGCGCTAAAGCTCGCCGAAATTGTATGTCGCCTTGTGGGGATTGATAGATACCCAAGCATGCGTGTAGCCATTGCGGGTCTGAAGCGAGCGCAACCAGTTCTTGTTGAAAAAAAGCTTCAACTTCAGGAATTTGCCCAGGATTCCCTCCACCCATGAAAATAAGGTCAGGGTTTTCATTGAGTGCAGAGCCAAGATCGTCCATGAGGCCAACGATTCCTGACCCTGATTTAAACCGATGTCCAAAATTTGAATACTTCATATGATGTGTCTCTTACTCATGTAAACTGCGCTTTTTCAAACATTTTTTTCTCGATATTTCATCGCTCGTCTATTTTGCGTGAGTGACTATGTACAAGTGTTCAAGAGTATACTTATTTATTTAAACTTGTGAACAAGCGCACATTTTTTTTAAATGCAACCAATTAGAATGAGCGGTGTAATACCCTAGGAGTTTGGAAGGTGCTAATTGATTATACAGACATATTTTAAAAATATTGGATTTACTTTGATTGAAATTCTAGTATCACTTGTTATTTTTAGCATGGTATTACTTGGCGCTGTCAAGGGATATCTTTTAGTTGAGAATCAAATGAAGCAATTGGGTCAGAAAAAAAATGTAATATCTCTGGTGCAGGAGTTGATGTCTAGGCGGTATCGGAATCCAAAAGAAGTGTATTTTGAGCAATCTGTGTGGGATTTAGTTGAGAAAGGCAGTCTTGCGACAGGCTCTGAATTAAGAGATGAAGATATTCGTTGGTTTCAAGCTGCGGTTCATGGTGCAATGGAGGGTCATATTTTACAAAATTCCATGCATAGTACTTTATTGGCGATTAAGCCGTGTGCCGAGCGCTATATTTGTTTAGCTGTCTCTCAAGATAATCAGCTTTTGATGTCCTTTATCGTTGCTAGAAGCACCTAATTTTACCTTGATTGTGTACTGTAACTTATATGAGAGGTACTTTGTGATTTCTACTTGGCACAATAATGCTGGATTTTCACTTTTGGAGGCGTTAGTTGTCAGTTTACTTTCAAGTATTCTTATTATTGGCTGCGTTTCTTTTTTACATGTGCAAATAAAATCAGGTGTATATATGCATGAACGAGTGCGTGTTCAACAAAGCCTAGGGAGTGCGTTTAACCGTTTTCAACACAGTTTAGAGAGACTTCGTTTGCCAATCAGTGATGCAAAAATTGAGATAGAAGATCAGCACTTAAAAATATTTTACAGTGCAGGGGAGCAGACTCGAAATTGTCTTGGAACTCAGGTACAAGCTGGCTCTGAGGTGATTGATTTTTATTTTCGTTCAGATTCAGTCTTATCTTGTCGTTCTTTTTATGTCGATCTTGATGGGCGCCCTAAGCATGATGTGCAGCCGTTTCTTAATTTTGTGCATGACTTTGAAGTCAGTGTGGTGAGTGCAGGTGGATCATCTTGTGTGGATGCAGTTGATATTTTTTTAAGCGTAGAGACACAATTTTTTGCTCGGCATGAGGCTTTTTATCGAGTTGTTTATCCAGTTTGTGATCACAAAACTGTTGCAGATGCATATACCGGAGGCCAAATGATATGAGGCGAAATCAAGGCTTTGCATTGCCAATTGTATTATTACTGTCGATGATTGCAACAAGTATTCTTGCTTATGATTTACATCGGTTACAGGCGCATGGGCAATTATCAAGAATTGAGCTTATCAAGGGTCAAGGCAAGCTCTTGATGGAGCTTGAAGCCCATTTTTTAATTGATCAAATGAATGCTGGCTTTAGTCATGACCAGTGTCGCTTTGAAGATCTTTTAATTGATCGCCTGCCTTGTCAAATCAAACCCTGGCAGGATAATAAAAAAGTCTTTATGACTGGGCAAGAGTTTGAGCTTGATATTACAGTGACACCTCGCCAGGTGCTTCGCTTGAGTGATGTTGGTCTGCTCACTGTATCTATCAAAGCAGATGTAGATGGCCGCTTTTTATTTTGGGAACGATATAGCTATCTTTCAGCCAAAGATTCAGGTGTCGGTGCTCTTGTGTTGAAAAGGAGTCAGCTTGTTCAATATTTATAATTCGATCGATTATGATAACACGAAGGGCTGTTTAGCACATAAAAGGTGCGCACTAGGATGGACTTTAATCGAGCTATTGATTGTCTTAGTGATGCTGAGCGTGTTAATGACTTTGGTGCTGCCTCAGGTTTCACTTGTTCTTTACAAAGGACAGCGTATGGCGGCTCAGCAATTATTGCTGGAAAGCTTGTCGATGGTACAGCTTCGGGGAACGCTCAGTCTAGATGCATCTTGTGCTACAGTGTATCAGCAGAATAGGGCGCGTTTTATTGCGCTGGACATGACACTGTATTGTCGTCGAACTGCACCTGATGAGATCTTTATCATTGGTGCTTTGAAAGCTGGTGCTGAATATCAGCTTTCAAGTCGTCATGGCTTTTTAGAAGAACTTTAAAAGTATATCCAACACCTATTCCCAACACTTATTCCCAACACTTTAATCTCAGGTGTGTTGGAAATAGGCTTCAAAAGCCATTATTTTTTAGAGTTGACCTGAGTTTCCAAGTCGGTATCAAGTGCTTTTTCGACTGTTTTTCGAGGCCCGTGAGTAAAAGCAAGTGCTTTTAAAATATTGAGCGCTTCATACAGCTGATAATCGCTTTCAGCCAGGCTTTCCTTCTCTTGTTTTTTGGCTTCATACTCACCGTTTTCGTTCGTGAGGTGGCCTGTCAGATCAGACTCTCTATATTCATTTTTATTTTCGACTCGGGTTACTTTTGCATAATCAATTTCAATATCAGGAACAATACCTTGTGCTTGAATTGATGTGCCAGCTGGAGTGTAATAACGAGCAGTTGTCAGCTTAAGAGCTCTATCTTCTGCTAAGGGGAGCACTGTTTGTACGCTGCCTTTGCCAAACGTAGTTTTTCCTACAATAATGCCTCTTTGATGGTCTTTAAGTGCGCCGGCAACGATTTCAGAGGCTGAAGCAGAGCCTGAGTTGACGAGAACTACAATCGGCAGACCTTTTAAAGCATCACCAGGTGTTGCTTCAAATTCAATATCAGCATTGGCAATACGACCCTTGGTGTAAACAACAAGCCCAGATTCTATAAAAAGATCTGCTACTTCCACAGCTGCTTGGAGAACACCACCAGGATTATTTCGTAGATCAAGCAATAAGCCTTTAATAGCAGGTAAGTCTTTTTTGGGTTGTATGAGTTTTTTAATATGTTTTGCAAGGTCTTGTCCTGTATGGACTTGAAATTGAGAAATACGGACATAACCAAAATCATTTTCTAGGCGGTTGCTACGAACGCTTTTAACTTGAATAATATCCCGTACGACTTTTATTTCAAGAGGCTGGCTTTCTCCTTCTCGTATAATCGTAAGTGTCAGTGAGACACCAGCTTTACCGCGCATTTTACCAACAGCTTCACTGAGAGATAATCCTTTAACGGGAGTTTCGTCAAGTTTTATAATTAAGTCACCCGCAAGCACGCCAGCTTTCATGGCAGGTGTATCATCTATAGGGCTTATGACTTTAACAAAACCATTTTCCATACCCACTTCGATGCCTAAACCGCCAAACTCTCCAGTGGTACTGACTTGTAGGTCTTCAAAGTCCTTAGGGCCTAAGTATGATGAATGAGGATCAAGTTCGCTCAACATGCCCCGAATGGCGTTTTCAAATAATGTAGTATCGTCAACTTCTTCTACATAATCTTTTTTGATACGATCCCATATATCGACAAAAGTGCGGATGTCCTCAATAGGAAGAGTCGCTTTTGGAGTGCTAACTGTATCTTCGGTCTCTGCATATGCAGGCATTGATGCCACTGTAAAGCCAAAGCAAGCGGTGCTCACTAGCCCAACAAGAGTTTGGCGGAGTGTTCGTGTTTTAAGTAACATGTAAAGGGCTCCTACAGCATTGCTATCTTTGAAAGATATATTGATAATATAAATATAGTGGTTTTTTTGGACACCAGTTGTTTAATAGTGAAGCCACTGGCGTCAGTGACTATTGAGCCTTGGTAAGCCATTGCCCGGGATTAAGCGCTTGGCTTTTTTCTCTAATCTCAAAATACAATCCTTTTACTTCTTGTGAATCAAACATCTGAGGTTTGACTATTGCAATAGGGGTTAGTGCCGTCACCCAGTCCCCTGGTTGTCTAAGAAGTGTGTGAGTGTGGCCATAGAGCGTAAAATAGCCATGTCCGTGATCAATAATGGTGAGTAATCCATAGCCAAGTAACCAATCGGCAAAGACAACATGGCCATCTGAAATGCTAAAAACTTCTGTTGGTTTTTGATTATTCGGGTGAACCCAAGCACCGCGCCATTGTCCGTTACCGTCTGGTTTTGCCGTCTTGTAAGTATTATGGAGCTTCCCGTTCATTGGGAGTGTGAATTGACCTTTAAGGGCCGTGAAATCACTGGTTTGATTTGCTTTCGATATTTCTTCTTGAATAATCATTTCTTGCAGTAAGCTTTCAAGCATTTGCGTTCGTGCTCGCATATTTTTAAGAGAGATGAATGTCGTTTTTTTTGATTTTTGGACTGTCTTTTGTGAAGATTCAAACTTATTTTTCAAAGACCGCTGTTGCTGGGTGATGTGTACAAGTTGTTGTTGTTTTGTTTTGAGTTGTTTTTGAGACTGTAATTGTTGGGTTTTAAGCCCACTTAAGTGGTTTTGCTGTCGCATGATTTTATGAAGGCGAACTTGGCGATCAGCATGCATTGATGTGTGGTATTTGAGTAATCTTGCTGTATCAGTTGGGGATTGCCCGCTGAGCACTAATTTAAGGGCGTTATCTTGCCCATGTTTGTAAGTCTCTTGAAGTTGCGTTGTAATCCATTGCTTTTGCTGATCAAGAGACTCTTGTGCTTTTCGAATGTTTTCATCAGTTTGAGAGAGTTGTGATGTGAGAGTATTTAAAGCAGCTTCAAGTTGGTGTTTTTCTCTTTGATTTTCACTCAGCTTTTTTGTTGCTTGAGCAAGAGATTGCTCGTTTTTATTTGCGAGTTGATTCAGTTGAGATAGTGTGTTTTGAGCTGTGCGTATTTTAAAGTTGAGGTTGTCTATTTCTTTCTGTGTTTTTTCTTTTTTATCACCAGCAGGCTGGATTTCAACCTGCGCTGAAGCTGAAATTGCATCAATCGAAAAAGTAAGCAGAGGGCAAGCCAAAAACCCTAGCGTTGCTAACTGCTTATAAAAATGTGAAGAAAAAATGTGTAAGAGTCTCTTCATAACTATTCCTTTTTCAATGCACTATTGATGTCACTCATTGTAGCAGACATCAAGCAAGCAACGACCTGTCATTTCAATAGGCTGTTGAATATTCATCAGTTTCAATAGCGTTGGTGCTAGGTCTGATAAGCGTCTATTTGGTATATCGTACCATTGAGCTTGGCCTGGGCCTATGTAGATCAGTGGAACAGGTTCACATGTATGTGCAGTATGGGCTTGACCGGTTATTGGGTCTATCATTTGTTCTGCATTGCCATGGTCTGCTGTGATCAGTGCCTCACCCTGTACTTTGTTCAGGCTGGCTAAAACTTGTGCAATACTATTGTCAATGCTTTCGATTGCTTGAAGAGCTGCATTATAGTCACCGGTATGGCCAACCATATCTGCGTTAGCAAAATTGCAAATAATAAGATCATGGGTTTTCTTTTCAAGAGCTTCACATAATTTTTTGGTGACTTCCTGAAGGCTCATGTCTGGCGCTTCATCGTAAGTACGAACATTGGGTGATGGAATAAGCAACCTTTCTTCGCCAGGCCAAGGCTTATCAAGGCCTGCGTTCATAAAAAAAGTGACATGAGCATATTTTTCAGTTTCTGCCAAGCGGAGTTGTTTTTTATCTTGCAGAGAGAGTATTTCTCCCAATGTATTCTTTGGGGTTGAATTTGGAAAAGCGATTGAAGCAGTTTGTGTACTGTAATATAGGGTCATTGTTGCTGTTGCACTCAGTGTGGGTATTTGGCCTCGATCAAAGTGATCAAAGTGAGTTTCGAACAGTGCAGCGCTCAGTTCTTTGGCCCTGTCTGATCGAAAGTTGGCAAAAATGATTGAATCTCCATCTTGAATCCCTTTGTATTTTTTGGCTGTGAGTGAGCATTGAACAAATTCATCAGTCTCCTCTCGTGCATAAGCTTGGATGAGTGCAGAAGAAGCCGACTCATAAGAAAATGGAGCTTTGCCATGAACAATGCCATCAAAAGCATGTTGAATTCGATCCCATCGCTGGTCTCGATCCATTGCATAAAAGCGACCACAGACTGTGGCAATTGTGAACTTTTGTGTGTGGTTTTCAAGAGTGGTGAGGTGTTTTTCTAAATTATGAATGGGGCTTGATGCACTCTGAGGTGGTGTATCTCTACCATCTAAAAATGCATGAATGAAAACTTGTGTTGCACCAAGATCATGAGCAAGGCTTGCAAGTGCGTGGATATGTTCACTGTGACTGTGAACACCACCGCATGAAAGTAGGCCAAGAATATGCACAGCTTTATTTTTTTGAATTGCTTGATTGATGGTGTTGACTAGCACTGTATTTTGATTGAGTAGATTATTGCTTATTGCCTTTGAAATCTTGGTAAAGTCTTGATAGAGAATTCTGCCGGCTCCAATATTCATGTGTCCAACTTCAGAATTGCCCATTTGTCCATGCGGTAGGCCAACATCAAGTCCAGATGCACTTAAGAGCTGTCGATGCGCTGAATTTCCCCAGAGATGATCAAAAGTCGGTGTTTTTGCATTTGCAATAGCGTTAAATTCTTGTTCTTCTCGTATGCCGAATCCATCGAGAATAAGGAGTAATTTTGGCGTTGTCGCCATCAGGTCACTTTTATTTTTATGACTTGAAGTGCTCGCTAAAGGAGAAACTGGGGGTTGATTCATAAGGCTAATCCTATTTTTGCGCTTGATCGTGTATACTCTGCGGATTATATCGTAAAATCAGTTGCGACGCATGTGCTTCACAGTACACTGAGCGACACAAGAGACGAGAAGAGAAGCAGCGTGAGAGACGTGAGAGTAAAACAGAGTAAAACGGGTTTGAGATAAAGTAGGTGGAAGTGTGGATTTTTCTAAAATCATTGAATTTAGTATGAGTCATTGGCAACTTGTTGGTGCTTTTATGGGTGCTGTTGGTGCTTTATTTGTGCATGAAACTCGAAAACAAGGCCAAACCTTGTCGCCACAAGAGCTTGTGAATCGTGTGAATAAGTCTGATGCATTGGTTATTGATTTGCGAGACGCAAAAGAGTTTGGTCAGGGGCATATTACTGGCGCAAGAAATATCCCGTATGCAGAACTTAAAGAGCGTGTATCTGAGCTACAAAGTCATAAAGATCACCCATTAGTGTTAGTCTGTGGGCTTGGTCAATACTCTGGAGCAGCTGGTAAGCTTTTAAACCAAGCAGATTTTAAGCAGGTTTGGAGACTTTCTGGTGGTGTGAATGCTTGGAGTTCTCAGGGATTACCGTTAGTGAAGGCAAAGTAAAAAAATTGAGAGGTAAATATGATAGATGTGTCCCAAGGCGTGGTGATATTCTCTTCCGATTATTGTCCATATTGTATAAGGGCAAAATCATTACTCAAATCGAAATCTATTGATTATACAGAAGTAAGAGTGGATGGTCAGCCTGCTGTAAGAGCAGAGATGTCACAACTTGCTGGCCGTCGGTCGGTGCCCCAAGTCTGGATTCATGGCGAGCATGTTGGTGGTTGTGACGAATTAATGGCATTAGAGCAATCATCAGAGCTTGATGTCCTTTTGAAGAAGCCTTGTGTGTGATATTCGTCTACGATACGACTATTATCGAAGTGAGCATTATTTTTTAAATGAAGGAGTGAATTATGACAGAACCAACAACGACAGAGCAACAGTTTGCCTTACAACGAATCTATGTAAAAGATCTTTCTTTTGAATCACCCAGTGCCCCAGGCCTGTTCTCAAAAGAGTGGCAGCCAAAAATGAATTTAGACCTTAACAACAAAACGACCAAAGTTGCTGACAATATTTATGAAGTGGTTCTTGCAATTACGATTACTGTGACGAATGGTGAACCAGCAGAGCCTGCGTTCATTGTTGAAGTTCAGCAAGCAGGTTTATTTATGGCCGAAGGTTTTGATGACGCTGCTTTACAGCATCTTTTAGGGAGTTATTGTCCTACACTTCTATTTCCATATGCTCGTGAAGCTGTATCTGATGTGGTTGGTAAAGGAAGCTTTCCGCAATTATTGATGGCACCTGTGAATTTTGATGCACTTTTTGCTGAAGCTCAAAAGCGCCAGCCAGCACAGAATGATGAAGGTCCTGCAGGTCGTTCTTTGACGTAGTTGTTCTTTGATATATGAGGTAAATATGGAATCAGTCATGAGTTTAACGGTTGGCTTGGGGCAGCGCTCCTATCCGATTCATATTGGGCAGGGATTGCTTTCAGATAAGGCTCACTTGAAGGCTGCAGTGACTGGCTCCCAAGTTATGATTGTGACAAATCAATCGATAGCCTCTCTTTATCTTCGACCATTACTTGACCAACTACACACTTTAAATATTCAAAAACTGGATACTTGCATTTTGCCAGAAGGTGAGCCTTATAAAACGCTTGATACTGTAGAGCAGATTTATACCTGCCTCTTAGAAGCGGGTCACAATCGTCAAACCCAGCTTATTGCACTTGGTGGTGGTGTCATAGGTGATATGACAGGATTTGCTGCTGCCACCTATCAGCGAGGTGTTGATTTTATTCAATGTCCTACAACGCTTTTGGCGCAAGTAGATTCGAGTGTTGGTGGTAAAACTGGTGTGAATCATGTGTTAGGGAAAAACATGATAGGTGCATTTTACCAACCCAAAAGCGTTCTTATTGATACAGATACTCTTTCTAGCTTACCTGCACGAGAAGTGAGTGCAGGGCTTGCAGAAGTGATCAAGTGCGCCTTGCTTGGTGATGAATCTTTCTTGGGCTGGATAGAAGCTCACGTGCAGGGTTTACTTGACCTAGAGAAACCACTTATTGCCCATGCGATAGCTCGTTCTTGCCGAATGAAAGCAGAAATAGTCGCCCAAGATGAACGAGAGCAAGGCATTCGAGCTTTACTTAACCTTGGACATACATTTGGTCATGCAGTTGAATCCCATACTGGTTACGGCCAATGGCTTCATGGTGAGGCTGTAGGGTTAGGTTTAGTGATGGCTTGTGATTTATCTTGGCGTTTGGGTCACCTCAATCAAGCGCATGTGAGTCGAGTGGTGACTTTGGCCAAGCAGCTTGGTCTACCAACTCAAGTTCCCGAAGGAATGACAGCTGCTCACTTTTTGAAATACATGTCTCGAGATAAGAAAGTAGTTCATCAGCAATTAAGGTTTATACTTTTAAAATCGATCGGAGAAGCATTTATTTGTGATGACGTTCCGCTATCTTCTTTAGATGCAACATTAAATGCAGGGACATTCGGAGTGTAGGATGAAAGCAGAGCAATCAAAAGAACAGGATGTCAGTGATGTTGAAAATATAAACACTGTAGACAGTATAAGCATGAGCAGTTTTGCAACAACGTCTCGTCACCAATTTTTTGAAGGTGCTGAACGAGGCCAAATATTAGATGTATTGCCTTTACTTCATCTTGAAGATAAAAATTGCGTCCTTGTTGAGGCAGAGCAAGGGTATGGTAAAACAAGCTTGGCGCAGCAGATGCAGCTTCAAACTTTAGAGTATGAGCAAGATGTGTCTATGGTGCACGGTGACGATCTTGCTCATGAGGATGATGTACTTTTAATTGAGTCTTTAGCCTCTTATTTGAAATTAACGACTGAAATTGTAGCTGAGGTTGAAGTCAAAGACGGTACTGATCTTGCACGTTTATATGGCTCACAGCAAAAAAGGCGTTTAGTGTTAGTGATAGACGATGCTCAGCAGCTGTCCTCTTTGGCTGTCAGTATTTGTGTTGAATTTTTATCTGCCCTACCGAAAAATCAAGTACAGTTAGTTTTTTTATCTCCGCCAAAAGCACAAGTATTAATGGCGGATTCAGCATTACAAGACTATCTTATTCAATACGGATATCATGTGTGTTTAAAGGCGTTTAATTCTCGCGAGACAAGTGAGTATATTCGATTTTTATTAATTATCACTGAGCGTGAACAGGTTGTACTCAGTCGCCAAGCTCTCAGTCGAATTTTTCAAGTAAGTGCAGGTGTTCCATCTCGTATCAATGAAGCACTTGTCTATGCATTGCAAGAGTGGGATCAACAGCCAGAAGAAAATCAACAAGGAAGGAGTCAAGCCGTGCCAAAATGGCATTTAGTGTCTTTAAGTTTGGTAGCAGCAGGTGTGCTTGCATTAATTTTATTTGGAAATCCGGATCAAACAACTGAACCGCGGTTTTCAGAAACTATTCGTGGGATGCCAGATAAGCCTGAAACTCCAACATACAACGCACCTCCAATTCTATTTACAGATGCCAAGGCACCACAGCCTTTGCACCCTAGTCGGCCATTAGATGGTCAGCTTGATAGTGGCCAGTCTATAGAAAATAAGCCTGTCAATAGTGCGCAGTTGAGTGATTATAATCAGGTCTCAGAAGATGGTGCTTCATCTGCTGCATTGATTCCGGCAACGACAACGTTGAACCGAAATAACGAATCTATCCTTGAGCAAGAGCCATTGGTGGAGCCCAAAAAATTAGAACCAGTGCCTCAGCCTAAAGTTTCTTTGAACTCAAAAATTGCAAAACTTAAGGCTGAGCGTGAATCTCCATCAGCAGTCTCATCGGTTTCAGCAGCCAAGCCACAGTCTATTCAGGCTGATGCAGTTGAGGCGGCTACTTGGGTGAAAGGGATGCAGCCTGATCATTTTACTTTACAGCTTCTTGGCGGTGCGAATGAAAGCGCAATACGTCGTTTTGTTAAAGACAATGGGAGTCTTCGAAAGATGGGCTATTTTGAAACTAAGCATGATGGCAGGGCTTGGTATGTTGTCGTCTATGGTGATTTCCCTTCGAAGGCTCAAGCACTTGCAGCCGCAAATAGCTTGCCAAATCAGCTGCGCACCTCTAAACCATGGCCTAGGTCTGCTGCGGATATCCAAGCTAAAATGAGATAATATACGCAACACGCTCTATAAAGTTGCTGGCGTCTTGTGGACATAATGGCTTAATTACAATGTTATTTGCCTTGATATTCATTTTACCTTTAACTTGCTGGTGATACACTTGTTACTAAGCGCGTGATCCTCAAGCGTTGGCGTGTGTGGTGTATTATTTACTTATTATGGAATAAGAGCCACTTTTTACATTCATTTTTGAATTAGAATTAATCAGGAGTTACTTTCATGTCTCTACAGAAAAATTCATTATCATCATTGGTTTCAGCTGCTTTAGTTGCATCTGCATTTGGCTTAGCGACTTCAGCCCATGCCTCCGATAATCCTTTTGGTGCAATTGCAGTTGGAGATACTGTTCAAGTTGCAGGAATGGAAGGCAAGTGTGGCGAAGGCAAGTGTGGCAGTGGTGAAGCTGGTAACAAAAAAAGTTCAGAAATGGAAAGTGAAGGTAAGTGTGGTGAAGGTAAATGCGGTGGTGATGCAAAATCTTCTGAAGCGAAAGATGGTGAAGGTAAATGCGGTGAAGGCAAATGCGGTGGTGATACAATGTCTTCAGAGACAAAAGATGGTGAAGGCAAGTGCGGTGAAGGTAAATGCGGCAGCAAGTAACTTCACCATTTGAGGGCGTTGGTTTAGGTGTTCGCCGAGGGCTCATGAAGACACTTTGTGCGTACTTAGCAGATGCTCAAACTTCTCAAGTGAAACCGGTGATGGATTTTTTTGAAGTAGCACCAGAAAACTGGATTCATTGGGGAGGGCGACACTCCAAAGCCTTTGATGAGCTGACGGAGGCATTTCCCTTTGTGAGTCATGGTCTCTCTCTTTCCCTGGGAGGGCCTGATCCTTTGCGAACAGAGTTTATTGCTCAAGTCAAAAATTTTTTAGACGATAAAAGAATGCTTGTTTACAGTGAGCACTTGAGTTATTGTTCTGATGGCGGTCAACTCTATGATTTAATGCCTATTCCTTTTACTGAAGTTATGATTGATTATGTGGCAGCTAGAATATTACAAGTGCAAGAGAGTCTTGGCCGGCGAATTGCAATTGAAAATGTATCTTTTTATGCAGAACAGGCCAGTGAAATGTCTGAGCTTGATTTTTTTCTTTCAGTTGTAAGTAAAGCAGATTGTGATATTTTACTCGATGTGAATAACGTGTACGTTAATTCAGTGAATCATAGCTATGACCCACGTACATTTATTTCGGCGCTCCCCTCAGACCGTATTGTTTATATGCATATTGCTGGACATTTCCAAGAACATGAGCATCTGATTATTGATACACACGGTGCAGCCGTAATTCCTGCTGTATGGCAACTATTAGATCTTGCATATGAATGCCATGGCGTCAAGCCTACGCTTTTAGAACGTGATTTTAATTATCCAGCATTCGAAGTACTGGCTCAAGAGTTAAACCTTATCCAATATGCTCAAAAAAATAATCAAGAGATCGCTTATGCAGCCACTTACTCTCAGTGAGTCTTTAGATATGCAGCGAAAATTTGCTGCTCATATTCGAAATCCAGAGAAGTTTCCATCACCAGCTCATATTGCTGAAGATCGACTTCAAGTGTACCGTGAGCTATTTTTTTCTAGTCTTACTTCATTTTTAGATGATACATATGAGGTATTATCTCAGCTTGTAGGCGATCAGTGGCGTCCTCTTAACCGTCAGTTTTTTGAACAATTTCAAGCTCAATCACCATATTTTCATCGAATATCGAATGAGTTTTTAAAATTTTTAAAAGAAAGCGCTGTCTTGCACGCAGCACAACTTGAGTTGGCGCGTTATGAGCAACGATTATTTGATGCTGAAGTATTGGCTCATGATGAGCATAAGGCGTTGATAGAGTCTCAAGGCGTTGCTCTTGCTGATGAACAACTGCTTGA
Organism: Herpochondria borealis; assembly: GCA_032274145.1. Lineage (NCBI taxonomy): Eukaryota > Rhodophyta > Florideophyceae > Ceramiales > Ceramiaceae > Herpochondria > Herpochondria borealis. The sequence continues at coordinate 52,849 of JAVCKV010561061.1, read as the reverse complement.
TATTCCGTTAGTATTGAGAGCGAGCCTTTATCTTGAAGGTTTTGAGTATGATATACCAGCTTTATTAGCTGCTCGACATTGGTCTGCAACATTAGAAGAAAAAACAGCAGTGCCTCAGTTTTTTGCTTTTTATCGAGATAGCCATGAGCGTGTGCAAACTGTGAAAGTATTACCAATGACAATACTCTTATTAGAGCAGTTTAAAATGCCTCGAACTTCTCGAGATGCACTTCAACTTGTATCTGATGCCTCAGCTATTCCATTTGAAAAGATAGCGATTTTTGGCTTAGAGTTCATTCATGATTGTCTAGGAAAAATGCTTGTATTTTCTAGTACAATAGAGCACTAGCCAAAATGAACGATTTGCAGAGATGAAAGAAATGAGCGACTGACCATGTACCCTAAAGGAACTTTTCTATGTTAAATGTAAATCAAAAACCAGATGCAGCCGGTGCTGGGGCTGGAGCTGGAGCTGGAGTATCTTTGCGTATGATGCTTATGTCATGGTTTATGCTCCTAACACAATGGTTAAATGTAACTCGAAAAGCTGATTTTTTAGCACCTTTGATTTTTCGGTTGTTTTTAGCGCCAGTCTTTATTACTTTTGGAATCAATAAAGGATTGCATTTTGAAAGTACAGCGCAATGGTTTGGTAATTCGGACTGGGGATTAGGGTTGCCTTTTCCAGCACAGTTGGCAGCTCTAGCAATCACAGCCGAAGTTGTTGGTGGTTTTTGCCTTCTTTTTGGTTTTTTTACACGCTTGATTTCTGTTCCACTGATGATTACAATGATTGTCGCACTTTTAACCGCTCATATCGAGAACGGCTGGCATGCAATTGCACCAAGCGACCCAGCAACAAACACGGCAATTGTAGCTCAGTATGTGGGTTTTCCTGGTGCAAAAGAGAGTTTGGATAATTCCAAAGAGGTTGCTGAGCGCCTCAGTAGGATTAAATCTATTGTTAAAGAACATGGTAACTATGATTATTTGACTGCGAAAGGCGCTGTCGTGATTCTCAATAATGGTATAGAGTTTGCTTTCATTTACTTTGCAATGTTGCTTTCTCTTTTCTTCACTGGTGCTGGTGCAATAAGTCTTGATTATGTGCTTGTCCGTCAGTTTATTCCTTGGCTGATGCGGCGTTAAAGAGGCGTTGCCAAGCACGACATAGAACAAGTGACGTATTTTGAGGCTGAATAAAGCCATAATAGGGAGAATCATGAGTAAAATAAAAGGTAAAGCCTTTATAACAACTATATTTTCCTGTGTTTGTATGATTTTTTTTACAGTGCCTACCGTTGTATTTGCTCAAGCGCAAGATCCACTCGAACCAGTCAACCGCTTTGTTTTCAAAGTTAATAAATTTATTGATAAATGGGCTTTAAAACCAGTTGCGCAAGCATATAAAGCAGTTACTCCAGATATTTTGGAGCGAGGTTTCTCAAATGTTTACCAAAATGTTAATAATATTCCAACTTCAGTCAATAATCTTCTCCAAGGTAAGCCTGGCCAAGCAGGGCAAGATATCTCTCGTTTTATCTTTAATGTCACGTTTGGTGGTTTGGGTTTCTATGATTTTGCTTCAGATATAGGCTTCCCTATTCATCAAGAAGATTTTGGGCAGACTCTTGGTGTTTGGGGCGTTCCAAGTGGTTCTTACCTTGTGCTGCCTTTATTGGGTTCATCAACTCTCAGAGATACCATTGGTTGGCGTATGGATCAATTATATGATCCATACGGTGAGATAGAGCCCTCTCATGATCGAAGTGGTGTGCTTGCTCATCGTATCATTGGTATTCGTGCTCAACTGCTTCGATTAGATAATCTTGCCCCTGGTGATGAGTATTTATTTTTTCGAGATGCTTATATGCAACGTCGAGCCGGGCTTGTTATGGATGGTAAACGTGATTCAGATGCAGAGGATGATTTTCTCAATGAGGATTTTTAAGAGATAAATGCCATGAACTTTAAAAGTGACCTTAATCTCAAATATTTTATGTATCACTGTGATGGGTGTTTTAATACATATTACGAATGACCAAACCAATTTCGAAGGTATGGGAGCTTTGGCGAGAAATAACTCGAATAACTTCAGCCAAAGCCTCAAGATTTGGTAGCTCGCTTCTTTCGCTTGGCAGTAAAATATTGACTTTATTGCCAACTTTGAGTTTTTTATTGGTTTCTAAGAGCATGCCAGTACCACTTAGATTTCGACATCGCCCGCTGTGTTTCTCCTTGCTAGTTTCTGTTGTAAAGCTGACACTTGTATCTAAACGCATGCGGATAAAATTTCTTTTTTCGGTATAGTCTCGAACAGATATTGATTGAGGTTTTTCAAGATGAGAGTTGGAACTTTTGGTCATACGACATCTCCATAGTGATGTCGCTGCCGCAAAAAAATGCACTCACTTATTTGTAGGCAGCAACTTCTTAATCCTTTAAGAATGGATTGATTGTAAGTATTATCATTACTAATTTAGCAGACTTTAGATTAACTGCCATTGCTGTCATTTATGATAGCCGCATAAGTGTATATATATTAGTCGTTTGTTTGTAAGGATACGCTCTGTTTTAGCGACTTCGAGCGTATAATTTATTGAGAGTCTCAACAGATGTGCCAATTGAGATGATAGATTTAAAATCAGTATGGTATAAAAACAAGGGGTTTAATTCATGGAATTGGTACAATTTCGTTTAAAAAATAAAATTTTCTTTATCCGTATGAAAGGACGATTAGAATTTCGCGCAAGTGCTGCTCTTGATACTGCAATTGGCTGGATTAAGAATGATAAGTCAATTCAACGTGTTATTGTTGATTTAAGTGTAGCAACCTCTATTGATTCCACTCATCTTGGGTTATTAGCAGACCTTGGGCTTTTTTCAAATCAAAAGCATAGTCTAGTGCCTGTTTTAGCAGCAGGGGCTACGCCAAGAGTAAAACAGACTTTAAGTAAGCTACAATTACACACATTGTATCGCTGGAAAACTGATGAGGAAAATTTTGGTATCCATGGTGCTGAGTATGCAACTGTTTTAGGTCCTACTGAAGAACCTGAATCCATAGTGTGTGAAAGGGCGATTAGGGCTCATCAGGTGCTTATGAGTCTTGGTGAGTGCAATCGAACAGAATTTACTTCTGTTGTTGCTGGATTGCAAATAGAGAAAGCAATGCTATGCCATCATGATGGATCTCATGAGCGCAGTACTTCTTTAAACAATTTGAAAAATAAGCCTACTGTTCAGCAAAAGTATCAGCGTCAATATCCTGTTCATTGATGTGTGGCGTCATCAGAATCTATGATGTTATCAAGCATATCGCTAATTTTTGCAGCTTCTACTGTAAGAGAGTTGTCAATCGATTCCGTTGCAGCGGGGGCTGCTTTAGGCTCTTTTTGATTCCCAAGCTTCTCTTTTGTTTGGTTCTTCGCTTTTTCTACTTCTGCAAGCATTGCTTTGTCTTCTTCTTCCGCGGTTGCTTTTTTCTTCGCTATCCAGTATCTGATAAAGAAGACTAAGCCAAGAATTAATACTATGTTTATGAGCGCTATGGCACCATAAAGTAGAGTAGAAGAAGCTTTTGAATCTTCGTTTTCGTCATCGAGTGCTTCGTCATCGAGTGCTTCGTCATCGAGTGTTTCGTCATCGAGTGTTTCATCATCGAGTGTTTCATCATCGAGTGTTTCGTCCGTAGCTGTTATTTTTTCGTTATTTGGGTGTGTTTCGCTCTGATTTTCAGTGACGGGATCTTGTTGAGAAGCTTGAGTTGTTTTTGTCTTGAGCGGCGAGGATACCTCTTGCTGGGTTGCTTCAGTTATTGTTTTTACTTCATTTCGTTCTGCTTGATGCTCTTCGCTTCCAGCATCACTGATTTGATCAAATAGATCTTGAGTCGGTTGCTTCAATTGAGCAAGTGGTGTGCTGTAATCAACAATTATAGGGCCTTGGGTTAGGTTAAACTCTTCTCCGCTTGGTGTCTTCCCTTGTACGGATATGAATACTTTATAGGCTTTATTGCCTTCAATTGGTGGTACTGCAATAGTCCAAGAACCAAATGCAGTAGCAGTGACGTCAGCTGATATAATTTGTCCGCTAGGCTTTTTAATACTCCCAGTTAACGCGAGTGAACTGGGGTCTACAAGCCCTTTAATGGGGAGAAGGTTTACAAAATAATCAGTGGAATCATCTTGAGTTGGCTGATTGACAACCATGGGTTCCATCACTTGGGCAAAGACGCGAGCTCGCTTTGTTTGCTGTCTTTTAAATGTTTTCCCATCTACAGAGACTGTAAATTGATGTTCACCATTGATAAGGGTTTTAGACAGTTTGGCACTAAAGATGCCATCTTTTGGTGTGCGTACTTTACCTTGGTTATGTGATGTTACTTTGGCGCGTAATACTTTAGGTGGTTGTGATAAAATTGTCTGTTCGAAATCAATCTCTAGGAGTGATAATAAACTCGCTGTTCGGATAGGCTCTTTATCCTCAGCAAGAAAAAACTCAAGTGTCACTTTTTGACCCTGAATGATATTGTTTGGCAGTCCTCGTAGATTAAGCTCCATATCAGATACGATCGTAACGCGATTATCAGGGTCAATTTCTGCATCAAGAGTCCATTCCCCCGTTTCTGGTGTTGAGACTGTGACAAGATCGTAGAGGGTGTCTGTGTACCATTGTGTGTTGTGAGGTTCTTGTTTTGAAATGAGGGTGCCGCTTGGTGTTTTTAATTGGCTTGATTGAGATCCAGGTTTTCTAAAAATCAGTACAGTAAATTCTTTGATTGATGCATCGACTGAGAAGCTATTTCCTTCAAGAGGGACTTGGTCTGATTCGATAGATTGATCAAAAGCACGGAGAAAAATTGGCATCAGTTCGTCCGCAGTATGTGCAAGAGCAAACATACCATTTGTGCCAATTGCAAGGCGTTGGAGAAGGTCTTGGTCTGTATTTTTGGATAATGCGACTGAATGAACTTGAATTTGAGCTGCGAGAAGATCCGTCAAGATTTGATTTAATATTTTTTCTCTCGAGTTTTGGTTATTCACAGGGTTTTTAGAAATATCGACTTGGCCGTCAGTTAATAAAAGAATGCTTTTACTATCGGCTGTGGTAGAAAACGCTTTAGCAGCGGCAGAGAGAGCGCTTTCAATATTTGTCCATTGACCTTTTGAGTGAACTAAGGTTGTTTTTTTTATGGTATTTTCTTTCCATTTGGCGTCAACTTGACCAAAGTTAACAAGAGTACGCGCTCGATCATCAAACAACCAAATGCCAGCTTTTGAGTCTGCGGGCAGCATTTGCGTAGCGAGTCTAATGGCTGGTTGCCGTAAGTTTTTTGGGTCATTTTTGATCATGCTGCCAGAAGTATCAATCAGAAGTGCAACTTCATGTGCAGCATAAGCATTTGGATTAGCAGTCATAAAAATAAAGGCAAGTAAGCATTGAGCTGATAGAGCTAAAGTGTTCAGTAGATGTGTGCGGGGTAAACCCATTTGAGATACCTTCGATGAATCCATAGTCTTTAAAGCGTAGTTGAATTTAAAGATAAGGCGACTGGCTCTATACCCAAAGCGTTTGAGATTGAGGTGTTGGAGTGGTTACATTATACAGGATCTTTTGTGTGTGCTCGCCTTTTTATTGTATGTTGGCTGTTGGACATAAGGTGAATGCTCAGTAACATAAGTGAGGTGACAGTACAGGCAACAACAACATGTTGAAGTAACGTGTGAAGTACCTGTAATGCACTCAAGTTACCTACAAAGTAATATTCAAATAGAAAGTACAAAGCGCCTGGAATCATCCATTCTTCCTCAGTTTGGAGGGGAGAAGCTAAGAAAACAATAATAGCAACCACGAGATTCCACTTGAACCAGCGATAAGGTATAGGCTTAATAATAATATAACCACTCATACCAAGTACAGTCAAAGCAATGATATAGCTCATCCAAAGATTTTGGTATTCAAAAAATTCCATGGTAGATTCTCACTCTTATTCATAGGCTGGTATTGAGTTTGTGCACCAGAGACTCTTTAAGATTGGATATGGTAAGGCCAAAAGGCGCTGGTATGCACTTCAATTTGTGCTGTAAAGTCTTGTCGCCAGCCAGTAAGGATTGGTGGTACGCTATATTTTTTCCCAAGTTTTTTCTGTGCATAGCTGAGTATATATCGCTTAAGCCAGCTTCTTTTGATAAAAGCATGGTGTGGCATTGATTGTTGTTGCGCTTCTTTTTTTGCAATATCTTCTAGGGTTTTTAAAAGCAGTTTAGATTTTTTACTCAGTAGAATGGGAATGAGTTCACTTGGATAAGGGTGTAGATCTTGCCACGCAAGATAAAATTGATCATGTAATTCTTGGATCTCAAGACACTTTAAAAAATTGTCTTTTGATTGTGTATGGAGATTAAGCTGTTGGCTTTTCCTTTCATCACGAAAGACCTGGTTCATGATCAGTTGAACTTTTGGTGGTGAGTCTAAATCACCAAGTGTGCAGATATGAGCAAGTGCTTTATTTGAAAGAAGCCATTTTCGTGGAATATCTAACATTCGAATCGCAGCTTCACGCCAATTGAATAACTGTGCAAGTCGCGCTTGTAGTTGAGGTTGTACTTTGCCTAGCTCTGATTGCTGCGAGCTATAGGGGAAGCTGCTCAGCGTGAGTGGCTCAGTTTGATATAAAGCTTTGCAGTCTTCGAGCACTTTTTTATAAAAAAGTTCCTGTTTGAGCGATTGAATTATAACTGGTGCTAATGTAATAAGAAGTCGAACATCATTTGCAGCATATGACATTTGTGCCCAAGAAAGTGGCCTTTGAATCCAGTTTGAGTGTGCATGTGATTTTTTTGTTGGAATGTCAAGTATCTTTTCAGCAAGATCAAAAAGACCTATTTGTTGTTTGAGGTTGAGGTAGCAGGCTGCAATTTGAGTATCGAGTAGTGTTGGGAGGCAAGTTCTAGAAATTTCAAAAATATCAAAGAGTTGGAAGTCTTCTGATGGGGCATGCATAATAAGTATGCAGTGATTTTTTTCGCACTGTGCATAGAGCTGTGTGACGAAATGCGCTACTTTTGATGCTTTTAGAGTGCTAATATCAATGAGTTTAATTTCAGTGCCTGTGCGTGTTTTCCAAGCAATTTGGAGAAGGCCAGGTGCTGCGTAAAAATGAGATGTACGGACAAACTCGGTATCAAGGGCTATATATGGTTGATTGAGTGTGACTTCTTCAAGTGTACTCAGAAGTATATGAAGCTGCTGCGCAGTTTGAATCCATTGTATCAATCTATTTGAGCCTTTTGTTGCCATGGTTGGCGTTGATAGAGTGCTTGGGCTAATGTTGCACTATCAGTATATTCTAGTTCACCACCAAGTGGAATGCCTTGAGCAATTCGTGTCATAGTAATTGGGTAATCCATAAGCTTTGTTCGGAGAAAGTGTGCGGTTGTTTCACCATCGATACTTCCATTTGTAGCAATGATGACCTCTTCAATAATGCCAGAATTAAGCTGGGCTTCCAGTATATCCATGCCTAATTCTATGGGGCCTATGCCATCGATTGGTGATAATACACCATGAAGTACAAAATAGCGCCCTTGAAATGCGCTACTTTGTTCAATTGCAACTAAATCCATAGATGATTCAACAATACAGAGCTGCGCAGCATTATGGCGCTGTGTGCAAATATCACATGTTTGAAGAGCAGTATATTGTCGGCAGTGTGAACAGTTTCGTATATCGGTCATAAGCTTCGGGAGAATGTCCCCAATTGCTAACGCTGCTTGCTTATCTCTTTGTAATAAATAAAACACCATTCGTTGCGCAGACTTTTTCCCAACACCAGGAAGGCGGCTTAATGCTTTGATTGCATCGTCAATTAATGGTGTTGCTGCATTTGTTTTGATCAAGCTTTAGCTCAATCTTGGTTTAATTGTATCTGCAAGATTAGCTTCTCCGCCGCCCATCATACTTGCTACTGATTCTTGATTAATTTTTTCAACTTTCAAAACTGCATCGTTAATCGCTGCGGCTACAAGGTCTTGTATTTGTTGTTTTGGGCTTGAAAGAACAGAATCATTTATATCTACTTTTGTAGCAGCAAATCGACCAGTCATTGTAATTTTAACCATGCCTGCACCGGATTGGCCAACCACGGTTGTTTGTTCTAGTTTGGCCTGAGCCTTTTGAAGCTCATCTTGAATGCGTTGGGCTTGAGCCATTATTTCTTCAACTGAAGGTTGTTCTGACATTAGGTTTCTCCATAAGTAGTCAATTTATTTGTCCAAATATAAGGATACAGGTATTTTTTGATTGAGTTCAGCAATGAAAGGTGTGTGCATTACTTGAGTAATGAACGCATCTCGTTGTTGTTGCTGTTCTTGGGTGCGAAGCTTTGCAGGTGCTTCTTCAATGGTATTTGTTTGAGAGCATGATATAGTCGCCTCTGAACCAATTATTGTGCTCAATAGTTTGGAGACTTGTTTTGGCGTTTCGTTAGGATCATAGCTAAATATTGTATGAGAAACAACAAGTTTTCCTTCCCAGCCAGTATTTATTTGTTGTATTTCTGTGAGCCTTGAATTATAAAGCAGCTGGCCAAAAAGCCCGCCAGGTGAGTTGCACTTCACCCATTCATACCAATTTTGAGCTTCCAGCAATTGTGTAGGGTGTTGGCTTGAGTCACTTGCTTTATGTGTGTGATCTACACGCTTTGTGTCTTTAGACGCTATGCTACAGGGCGCTGGAGGAGGTACTTCGGTGGCTTGGTTGAGTGTGGTTTTATTGTGTATGTTTAGATCTAGATTAACGTGCTTTTTTTTTTCTTTGGTCTTTTCTTCTGTTTGTAAGTCTGTATCTGGAGTTGAGGTTGTCAAGTCTGAACTAGCATAGCTTTGAAAGCATGTCATACGAAGCAGTGCCATGCGAACAGCTGTATGTGCAGAGTTTGCATAGATCAGTGTTTTTCTTGCATGTAAAAGTGTTTCAAAGCATAATTGGATTTGTGCAGCAGTGGATTTGTGGGCAAGATCAAGCACGGATTGGCAGAGGCTAGGATCAAGAAAAAGTGATCGAGTGTTTTCTTCGCCTAGAGCTTGCGCCACTGCAATGTGATGGCAAAGCTCTAGGAGATCTTTAAGAATTTGATCTGAGTCTGCACCTGTGCTTTCTACATGCTGCAATGTAGTAAAGATATCGTGGGGAGAGCTCGTCAGAATTTTATGAAGGAGTTGGTGAGCAAGTCGTTGGTCAAGTATACCAAGCATGCTGATAACAGTTTCAGTTAAAACGCTGCCTTGTCCCTGACTTCTCGCTTGATCAGTAAGGGTGAGCGCATCTCGCATACTGCCCTGTGCTGCTTCGGCTAATAAATAAAGTGCTCTTGATTCAAACTCAATAGCTTCTAATTGAAGAATATGCTCAAGGTATTTTTGTATAGATGGCACTGGTAAGAGCTGAAGGTGGAATTGCAGGCATCTTGAGAGTACAGTCATTGGTAGTTTTTGCGGATCTGTAGTTGCTAATATAAATTTTACATGCTCTGGGGGTTCTTCCAAAGTTTTAAGGAGTGCATTAAAGCTATGCGTAGAAAGCATGTGCACTTCGTCAATAAGGTATACTTTAAATCGTCCTTGGGTTGGTACGAATTGAACGTCTTCAAGGAGTTCTCTTGTATCTTCCACTTTAGTGTTTGATGCGCCATCAACTTCAATAAGATCTACAAAACGTCCTGCAGTAATGCTATCGCAGGCGCTACATGTACCACAGGGTGAAGAGCTGATGCCATTTTCACAATTGAGCGCTTTGGCGAAAATTCGTCCAAGGGTTGTTTTTCCGACCCCTCGTGTGCCTGTGAATAAATAAGCATGATGTAGGTTTTGCTGGTCAAGAGAATAAGACAAGGCTTTCAGAACGTGCTGTTGTCCGACAACTTCAGAAAATATCTGTGGGCGGTAAGTTCGAGCGAAGGCTTGATGTTTTGATATTTTTTGAGTCACAATCTGCCTTGAATAAAAGAAATTTTTTGTTGGCATTAATTCTTATCATAAGGTGGGCGGCAGCTCAACAGCTACATTTCAGCACACGCATCACAAGTTACCGTTGCTTCCTTCCGGACCTGGCGGAGTTCGCTCATTAGCATTGCGAAAGAACCGAGGAGCTACCATCGAATTCGTTTTAAATAACGAATATCAACTATAACATTCGCTTATCTATGAATCAAGCTTTTTATGAGGTGTGATGTATTCAAAAGAATATTTCTATGAGAGAGGTCTGGCTACCTCAAGTCTAAATGTAAGTTTTGTGTGTGAGTTTCAAGCTGAGTAAACCCAAAAAAAATCCAATCAGTGTGCCATATAAATGTCCATCTATCGCAATTGGTGCTTCTATAAGGTAAACAGTTGAGGATGAATCAATGACATTAAATTGTTCACCAATCACTTTTGAAATTATACAACAAAGAAATAGACCATGGAGCCATGGTTGCGAGTGCCAGTAACGCAACAGCAAGTACATAAGGTAGCCATGTAAAACTGAGGATAGCCCAACATACGACATTGTTGTCAAAAAACTGATACAAAGACTGCTGCCTAACATAATGCAACTTAGAATAATGCAGCTTTCTCGCCACCGAGTTTCATGCCAAAATGCAATACATATAATAGCCAATCCAGCAATATTTAGCCCAGCGTGAGCTGTGTTGGTGTGGGCTAAATGGCCAGTAAATAAACGCCACCATTGATGGTTTATTTGCCCAAAGGGTATCAGCGAAAGTTGAGCAGTATCAATAAAAGTAAAAGCAATGCTTGTGAAAATGATGAAGTAATGTGGCCAGTGCTGCATGGCGATTTTATACTTCCAAGCGCGTGTTTTCAAAGGCTACTTAAGCTATTGAGTTGAGCTGTATAGTGTTCAAGCTTTAATGTTGTGGTTTCGATTGTTTGGCGAACTTGCGATACCACATTGTCCGGTGCCTGAGCCACGAATCGTTCGTTTTTGATTTGTGCTGATGCTTTTTGTTGTTCCTTTTGTAATTTTTCAATATGTTTGAATAAGCGGGCACGTTCTTCCTCAACATCAATTAAGCCAGCAAGTGGCACGAGTACTTGTAATTCTCCAACCATGTGGGTCGCTGAGGTGGGTGCTTTTTCCGCTGTGCTAAGCCAACGAATAGAATCAAGCTGTGCTAATGGTACAATTAATGTTTTGGCATGTTCTGCAAGCACTTTATCTGCTGGCGATCCACCAGCTAGAATCAGTGGGATTTTCTTTGCGTGAGAAATGTTCATTTCACCACGAATATGTCTTATTCCTGCAATAATATCTTGAGTCCAGCAGACTGCTTGTGTGCTTTTTTCATCGAGTAGGTTTGAATTTGCTGCTGGGTATTGTGCGAGCATGAGCGTTTCACCAGTGAATCCTAGTGGACCTTTTAGTGTTTGCCAAATACTTTCAGTTATAAATGGCATGATTGGATGGAGTAGACGCATGAGTTGTTCAAGCACATAAATACAAGTCAAGCGGGTAGAGAGCTTTTGTTGTTCGAGAGTGTGTATCTCTTGTTGAGAGCATTGTGGTGTAGGCTTTGCATAAAGGGTGACTTTTGCAAGCTCTAAATACCAGTCACAGAATTCGTTCCAAGCAAATTGATAGAGACCTTGGGCAAGCATATCAAAGCGATAAGTGCCATACGAAGTGTGAGCTTTGTCAATAGTGCGCTGAAGTTGGCTGAGTATCCAGCGATCAGCAATCGATTTATTTGCCTTAAAAGTATTGCCATGATCTGTTGGTAAAGCTGGGTCATTTTCTTTAAGACAACTCATATGGACAAAGCGGGTCGCATTCCATAATTTATTGCAAAAATTACGGTAGCCTTCCACGCGGCCAATATCAAAACGAATATCTCGGCCAGTACTTGCTAGAGCGCAGAAAGTAAAGCGTAGAGCATCAGTACCGTAAGATTCAATACCTTGTGGAAACTCTTTGCGGGTTGATTTTTCAATTTTACTGGCCATTTTAGGTTGCATGAGATGAGTTGTTCTTTTGCTCAGAAGATCATCAAGAGAAATGCCATCAATTAAGTCAATAGGATCAAGTACATTCCCTTTTGACTTCGACATTTTTTGACCTTCGCCATCTCGAATTAATCCATGCATATAGACTGTATGGAATGGCACTTGTTGTCTGAACTTTAAGGTCATCATAATCATTCGCGCGACCCAAAAGAAAATAATATCAAAGCCAGTCACAAGAACATTGCTTGGATGGAAATCTGCTAAATCAGCTGTATCTTCAGGCCAGCCTAATGTTGAAAAAGTCCAAAGTGCTGATGAAAACCAAGTATCGAGTACATCGTTGTCTTGTGCGAGAACAACAGAATCATCAAGCTTGTAATGTTGACGAACGTTCAGTTCATCTGAGCCAACATATGTATTTCCTTGTTCATCATACCATGCAGGGATGCGGTGACCCCACCAAAGTTGTCGGCTAATACACCAGTCTTTAATATCTCGCATCCAAGCAAAGTATGTATTTTCCCAGTTTTTTGGCACAAATTTAATATCGCCATCTTCGACAGCTTTAATTGCAGGTTCTGCTAATACTTTGGCCCTGACAAACCATTGGCTCGTTAATAAAGGCTCGATGGCAGTGCCAGTACGTTCACCACGAGGTGTTTTAAGAGTGTGTGGTTCTGTTTTAATAAGAAGACCTTGGGCATCTAAATCAGTAATCACTGCCTCTCGAGCGGCATAGCGATCTAGGTTTTGATATTTTTGAGGCACTGTTGTGTTTAAAGTAGCATCAAAATTCATAATTTCAATGAAAGGCAGGTTGTGGCGTTGGCCAACTTCATAATCATTAAAGTCATGGGCTGGTGTTATTTTTACACAGCCAGTTCCAAACTCAGGATCAACATATTCGTCAGCAATAATAGGGATAGGGCGGTCACATAAAGGAAGGATAACAGAGCGACCAATGAGCGATTGATAGCGCATATCTTCAGGGTGAACTGCAATTGCTGCATCACCAAAAAGCGTTTCTGGGCGAGTTGTTGCCACTTCTAAAGAGCATGGTTCTCCTGCTTTTGCATCAATAATGTCATATCGAAAGTGCCACATGAACCCGGGCTCTTCTTCATTGACAACTTCGAGGTCAGATACTGATGTGTTGAGTTTTGGGTCCCAGTTGACCAGCCGTTTACCTTTATAAATAATATCTTCTCGATAGAGATCTATAAAAACTTTCTGAACAGCTTGACTGAGTCCATCATCCATTGTGAAACGTTCACGAGACCAATCAAGGGAGGCTCCGAGGCGTCTCATTTGCTGGGTTATGGTACCACCAGATTGTGCTTTCCAATCCCATATTTTTTGAGTAAATACCTCGCGGCCAAGTGCCTGTCGGCTACTCCCTTCAGCTTCTACTTGTCGTTCAACTAAAATTTGTGTTGCTATTCCTGCGTGATCTGTTCCTGGCATCCAAAGAGTTCGCTTGCCTTGCATTCTTTCGAAGCGAGTGAGCGTATCCATCAGCGTATTTTGGAAGGCATGACCCATATGCAGGCTACCAGTAACATTTGGTGGTGGGATCATAATACTGAAATGATCTTGATTGGGTTGTTGCTTCTCTGTTGGTGTGAAATAGCCTTTAGCTTCCCAATTTTTGTAGAGACTGGCTTCAATTGCATGTGGGTCGTAGGTTTTATCCATGGTATATCTCATGATCTATGTTAATAATGTGTGAATTATGATGTACCCATCACAATCTGTGTGAATCATTATATCCTAAACCATGCGAGACCCAAAGCGTTTGGAGCTTTGGTCTGCAAAAGCGTATTGAAATAGCCTGGATCATTTTGCAAATGACTTGGATTGTGAAATAGATCACATATTTTCATTGGAGCTGAGTGTAGCATTCACTGTAATTGTTTTGTGAGATTGTTTTATGAGACTGTATTTGATGAGGGTAAACATGAGGACAACGAAAAGACAGTGGGCTCAAAATATAGAAACGCCATTGTCGTCTAATGCAGTGGTGCCGACAACAGCTTGGCACTTGCTGCTGAGTGAATGTATTGCAGATCTTGAGCTTATATTGTTAAGTATTGAGCATATTGGTTGGTCAAGAGTGTGCCAAGTGCTGTTAGCGCAAGAAGTATTAAGGTTGGATACATGCCTTGACATTGGGGCACATAAGAGAGTGAAGAAGTGTCTTTTGATCTCGAACTCCTTGAAGCATATTTTGCAAAAGTTAAAGCGAGACAATGTACTTTCATGGCCATTTATTGTGCTACGAATAAAAGCTAATATTAATACAATATCAGCATGTCTCAATGTGCAATATGATGATGTTCGATCTCGATTTGATGTGTTATGTATTCAAAGTCTTTTGGCTTGGCAAGGTAAAACAGAAGGCATTAGAAATGGAAGTTTGTTTCAAATAGTAACTGCCCCTTTAAGAGAAATTACTTTAGAGCGTCCCTTTTTCACTGTCGCAGATGCATTATGGCGTATCCATATCAAGGATTGTAGAAGTTACAGTCGTTATAGTGAGCCAATGCCTCAATGTGCAACTTTTTTACGAGCATTGCAACGTAGTTTGTCGCCAGCCATAGGGGTATTAACGCCTCACGCTTGGTCGTTAATGCTTAATAACAGCCATTTTCAACAAGCGGTTTTAAAGACGAATCAATTTAAATTACAAGGCTCAACGGTTGCGTTACAAGCAGCATTGCAAAGCCTTATTTCCCTGTGCGTGCATGATGCTATTCATTTTATTATTGTTGAAGACACTGTCAATCAATGGAGAGTGTATCTTACCAAATATAACGTGAAAATATTGAACGCACAAGCCATTTTAACTAAAGCTTTTTCGCCAATATCTGCGCATTATTTTTTTTCTTATCATCTCGTAGAACATAGCGTGCAAAAGAGTGTTGATCATAGTCGTATGACTCAAGTGGGGAGTCGCTTGACAGCTTCAGAAGCGCCTGTTCAAGTGCAGGATCAAGTGCAGGATCAAGTGCAGGATCAAGTGCAGGATCAAGAACATTCTTCACAAAATAAAAGGCACGCAATAGTCATTAATAATCAGCTTGACATTGTGCAATATTGTCTTCAATTATCCTCGGCTGAAGTGTTAGTATTTTTAAATCGAAAAGTTTTAGATAGTTCAAAATTAATTTTGTTAGTACATGTGAGCTCGATTCATGAGCTTGGATGTTTTTGTAAATCTTTGTCCGAGCTTAATTTGACGCATAAAATTAATTTATATTTTAATTTTGATTTTAATATTACGACGTTTTCTACAGATATTATTCAAATACTTAATCAAATAAAATACTTTGCAATTATTGGTTTATACAGCGAACATACACACAAAATAGGAGCGTTCCATCAATGGTTTGGCAATCTTTTTACCCATGTGATGATTACGGGGCAATGGCTTGAAGATCTTGCGTCACCAGAACCAACATTACGGGGCAATTGCGAGGCTCGTTTAAGGCATTTGAAAACTCTAGGTTGGGTGTTGGTGCCGTTTAGAGTATGTTGTTATAAAGTATTGGCTTCACTTTTTCGAATGGGGGTTTCGTCAATGATTGTGACATCTGATTTTTCAAACGTGCTTTCAAGGATAGATCGTTGCCAGATGTGAATACCCATTGATCGCTGTTAAAAGCGATATACCCAAAGCGTTTGAGATTGAGGTGTTGGAGGTATCTTCATTTTAGATATTGACAAGGCGCGACAATATTGTATGGCCACTCCCATACGAGGCACAGTAACGAAGTCAAGAGTTAAAAGGACGGTGCATGCGACACCTCAATCTCAAACGCTTTGGGTATAGGTGAGGCTCCAAACATCAATCTGAATATGAGGAAATGTACTATTCAGTGTTCGTTGTGCTTCATCAGTTGTGGCACCTGTTGTAATAACATCGTCAATAAGAGCATATTTAATTGGGTAGCACTTACTGTGTTGAGGTTGTGAGGTAATAGCAAATGCATTTTCAATATTTTTAAGGCGCTGATTTTTTGATAAACCTGCCTGTTGAGGTGTATTTTTAATGCGTTTAAGAAGATTATTCTGAGGAATTTTCATCGCTGTTGAAATCCAATGAGCCAGCTTTCCTGTATGTGAAAAATGACGCTCAATTATTCTAGAGTTATGCGATGGAATAGGAATAATCATATCTGGGTATTGATTGTAATGGTAATAAGAACGTAATTTCTCTATAAGGAAACCTGTTAAAATTCTGCCATAGATTAACTGCCGATTATATTTAAATTTATGAGTGAGTATCTTACATAGACCTTCATGGTAAAAAGGTGCAATGATGGGGGAGGATTTTGAATAATGTGTCATAGCTGCGGAGTGAGAAGAATTTATTTGAATTTTTAAGTCGTTTAAGAGTGCTTGGCAGTATTGACAAGGCTTTGGATACTTGATTGGCAATTGAGTCAAAGATATAAGGTTGTGGCCAGTGCAGAGAACGCATTTATTCATTATTTTTTATACCTCAAAGAATCACCAGTCACCAAACGATCTAAGGCATTCTACTGTATATAACTTATTCTTTATCATGTTTTTTTACAAAAAATTACGAATATTAGCTCATCGTTACTCAGCAAAAAAGACAATGAGAGTATAATGGATATAGGTCTAACTGATCTCAATATCAGGTGTGCTGCGTCTTTTTTCTTACAAATACTGGAGTTCATTATATGCAAATTGATCATTCTCAATTAGGAGGAGCACCGTCTGTTCAAGGAAAGGTCCTCTCTTCTGAGTTACCATTAAATGATCCTGCTTCTGTATTGAAAGAGCAAATGTTTGATCAACTCATGTCGCAAAGTATGAATGATATGCAGAAGCGTCAAGCAGAAATTAAGGAAAGTTTTGAGAAATTAAACGAAGAAAGCTAAGGTCTTCACCTCTTCTGTAGTCGCTGGCGCCGAATAGGCGAGCGACTGTGTACTATAAGGGGGTCGCTGCCGCTTTATTAAGATGCATTCGTTTAGTTCTAATCAATTCTTTCTGCTTTGGTTGTGCGTTTTTTTCTAGTGCGGCCATCTGTTCTTCTGCAAGTAAAATATAAGCTGTTGCTAAGTTGTGACGAGCCTCATTAAAGTGTGGATTCAAAGTGACTGCTTGTTGATACACATCAACAGACTCCTGAAGCCGTCCTTGCCATAAAAGCGCATTTGCAAGCCTAAAATATGAAAATTCATCTTTTTTCATGATCCGAATAATTTTTCGATACTCTATTTCTGCTTGTGGCCAGTTTTTATTGCCATAGGCAGTGTTTGCTTTTTCTAAAGAATCAATCATATTGCTTGATTGTGATGGATCTGTATTAATTCGTGTGGATTGCAAGCTTGTACATCCAGAAGAGAGCGCGATAAAAGTCAGAAATAGACCAAAAAAAGTAGAAAGTTGCCAACGGGTACAGAGACCTTGTTGAAAATTATGTACTTGAGTGCCTAGAGTATTCAATATAAATATCATTGGGATTCCTCTATTT
The DNA here is from genome assembly GCA_032274145.1 of Herpochondria borealis. Taxonomy (NCBI): domain Eukaryota; phylum Rhodophyta; class Florideophyceae; order Ceramiales; family Ceramiaceae; genus Herpochondria; species Herpochondria borealis. The sequence continues at coordinate 35,335 of JAVCKV010561061.1, read as the reverse complement.
GAGAATTAACGTCCACATAATCGCCAACGGTAATAGTATAGGCTCTTTGACTAGGGATTTCGATAAAATGCTTGGCTTTAATATACGTTGAAATTCTCCAAGGTTTTACATGTCGCGCAATCTTGAGTACTTGATATTCTTTATTAAGATAAATAATATCAAGGGTATAGCCCATAAAAAATGTATGAAGTGAGCACGCATTTCTAAAAAATAGGCCTTGATTTTCCTGTAAATTGTTGCCAACAAGCCCTTTGAGCCTGCCAAAAAATGTTGTGGCTTCAATGATGCGTAGATTATGGTGTTGGTGTTGAGTCTTTTTTGAATGAGTATCCATGGTTAAATTCCTATGCTTAAAAACAATTTTGAAAGAGAGTCTATTGGGTTTATCATGAGAATTTGAAAAATGCCATGAGATATAATACCAGTTTCATAGACTTTCATGATAATTAAGAACGTTAAAATAATAAAAGTCGTTGGGAAAATAAATATCACCAGCGGGCCTAACAGTTTAACAGGCGCTTCCATACCAAGTTTTTCAGCTTTTGCAAAGCGCTCAAATCTTCTTTGGTCTGCTTGCACTCTTAAAATTTTTCCAACTTGAGAGCCTGTTTTTTCAGCCTGTATTATACTACTAATAAAGCTATGGATTGCATTAATTTGTACTCTCTCTCCTAATTTTTTCAGTGCAAATATTTTTGTTTTACCAGCTTGTACTTCCTGCAAAACTCGAGCAAACTCTTGCTTGAGTGGGCAATCACTTGATTTTTTAACTGCAATATGCAAAGCGCCAGTAAAATTCGAACCAGCCTCTAAAGCAAGTGTGAGTATATCCAAATAAGTTGGTAAAGACTTCAATATTTTCTTTTCACGATATAAAATTCTTTTTTTAAGCCATGAGTTTGGTAAGTTAAGGCCACTACAATAAATTACAATTAAAAGAGTCGTTAAATGGGTATCAAAAATATGCATGATACTATATGAAAAAGTGACACAATAAAATCCAGAAGTTATATGAGCAAATAAAAATTGCTCAGCACTTAAAATATAGTGCGCGCCACCGCTACAAAGCCGTAAATGAATTTTTTTTCTAAGATTGAGTGGAACATGAGTACCAAAAAAATGAACAAGTAAACGAATACAAGGCCACATACAGACAAAACCAAAGGGGAGGGCATCATGATAAAGACGATTGTCTATTGGTACTTTGCTCACGTGCATTAACGTTATGAATGAGAGTAAAAAGAGCATGAGCGCGAAGCAACTAATACTTACCAAAAGATCGTATGATTGAAAATAATCACTCATGAAGCTAACGCCTTACACATTATTTTTATGTGACTCATACATCGATAGTCACTATTTTTTTAATACTCAATAGGCCTAGTATTTCAAGCAGGCTAATAATGCATATTGTGATATAGCCTAACCAAGTTGAAAAAATATGATACATTGCTTCAGGTTCAATTTGTAAAAGTATGCCACCAATACCAACAGGAAGTAATCCAACAACAAGACCTTGTAATTTTCCTTGTGATGTTAACGAGTCTATTTTTTTTTCAATCATTATTTTTTGCCTAATGCTATGAGAGAGTCTCTCAAGACTTTCTGATAAATTTCCGCCTGTTTCTTGTGCAATAGAAATTGTTGTGATTGTCAGTGAGATTGCCTCAGACAAAACCCTTTTTTCGAGATTATAAAGCGCTTGTTGAATTGTTGTTCCCATTCGATATTCCCTTACTAAGAGTCCAAACTCCTGTGCAATGGGGCCGGTTGAGTGATCACTCATAAGTTCGAGTGCATTTAAAAGTGAGGTACCAGATTTGAGCCCTCCAGCAATCTGCATTAACGCATCTGGAAGTTGGGATTCAATTATATTGAGCCGCTTTTTTTTTGAAAAATAAATAATAGACTGGGGTAAAAATATAACGATAAGAGCAACAATAACACTGACTATTACTTGTCCTGTGAGCCCATAGATGATGCTGGGAATTATAATTGAGGCTATACAATGAATTGCAAACATTGTATTTGAGTTAAAAAAAATAAATAAGCTTGAAAAATCTTGTTGCCATCGAGCTGTTATTTTTTGTTGCTCTTTAACCAAGGACTTTTGAATCCAAGTTATTAACACATAAGCTAAAAGTAACAATGAGCTAAATAATGATGCAATAATGAAAAAAAGTGGCATACTTTTCATCTTGACACCTCAGCGTTTGTTGTCGCGTATAAGCTTGTATCAAGCTGGTGCCCAAATGAGATGAGGTCTTCGTAAAATGTTGGAATAAAACCTGTTGCTAGAAACTGGCCTTGAATTTTTCCATTGTTCATGATGCCTTGGCGCCGATAGCGAAAAATATCTTGTAATTGAATTGTACCAGCTTCCATACCAACAACCTCTGTTACATGAGTTATTTTACGTGAGCCGCAGGGAAAACGTGTTTGTTGAACGATAATATGAACAGCAGAGGATATTTGTTCACGAATTGCTTGAACTGGAATATCCATTCCAGCCATCATTACCATAACCTCTAATCGAGAGAGTGCATCTCGCGGGGTATTCGCATGTAATGTTGTCAGTGAACCATCATGGCCTGTATTCATGGCTTGGAGCATATCTAAAGCTTCTGCTCCACGACACTCACCCACAACAATTCTATTAGGCCGCATTCGTAATGCATTTTTAACTAAATCACGTATTTGAATAGCGCCAGTGCCTTCAATGTTGGCAGGTTTTGATTCTAGTGCTACTAAGTCCGGTTGGTTTAATTGAAGTTCAGCTGCATCCTCGATTGTAATAATTCGTTCGTGGTGGGGAATTTGATTTGAAAGCACATTTAATAATGTAGTTTTACCGGTGCCTGTTCCTCCTGACACTAGAATATTTTTACCATAGCCAACAGCAATTGTAAAAAAAGCGGCCATTTTTGAACTTAATGAATCAAAATCAACCAGATCTCTCATTTCTAATCGTTGTGCAGGGAATTTTCGTATTGTAATGCAAGGTCCTTTAATGGCAAGAGGTGGAATGATTGCATTCACTCGAGAGCCATCTTTTAGGCGCGCATCAACCATTGGTGATGATTGATCTATTCTTCTTCCAAGTGGTGTAATTATTCTATCGATGACTGCAAGAACGGCATTATCGTTGGCAAAGGTGAGATTACTTTTTTCAATTTGGCCACTTTTTTCTATAAAAATTTCATCTGCTGCATTGACCATGATTTCACTTATTGTCTCATCATTGAGGAGCACTTCAAGTGGTCCAAGACCAACAATATCATCAATCACTGATTGGGCAAGATTTTTTTTAGAAATATGATCGGGGAGATCAGTTCTCCACTGAGAGATAATCTCTTGTGCAATATCTCGAGTGGCAATTCGAAGTTGATCATCAGAAAAGTCTCTGATATTTTGTCGACGTAAATCAAATGTAGCAATGACGTCTTGATGCAGTTTTTCCCGCCATTGGTTTTGTTCTGGTGTAGCTGTTATTACAACATCTTGAATTTTTTCCGGCCGCACCGTTGTCGTGGTTACTGCTGGGCTTAACTGCTGCTTATATTCAGCTTTTGATGGTTGACTTTTAGCGTGTGATAGCTGTCTTTTGGCTTGATCGGCCATGACCAGTGTATAGTCTTGAATACGAATAGCATCAGAGGCTCGTAGATTATCGTACTCAATAATTCTTTCGTTATTGACATATGTGCCAGTCATTGAAGCGTTATCCATAATAGACCAGCTTTCATTTGTATAGGTTAAGATAGCATGTTTTTTTGAAATTCTCAGTCCAGCTAATATAATATCACTGTGTTTATCTTTTCCGATTGTATTCATCTTATTTTTGAGTACTACTTGGCCAATAAATTTATTTTTTTTACTGATAAGAAGTATTCCTTTTGAATGGTCTCTTGAATGACTTGTTGAGAGACCCTGTTTTTCTTGTTTGCTTATATTCATTTTAATCCCCAAATATAATAGCGATATCAGCAATACCTTGTTCCAATATGTGTTGCAGTTTTTTTCGGTTGAGTTGTGATTCTTTGTGTGTTGGTAGACCTGTTCTACCATCTTGGGAGAGTGTGTCGGGGTCAACTATTATTGGTGTGACGAAGACCACAAGTTGGGTTTGATTTTCACTCATATTTTGTGTTTGAAAGCTTTTACCTATGATTGGTAAATTGCCGAGCCCAGGAATATAGTGAATATCTTTTGAGGCATTTTGAGTGAGTAATCCAGAAATAATAATTGTTTGACCAGACATCACATTCATATGAGTACTTGTTTTTCTGGTGATAAATCCAGGAGCACCATTGACAGACACAGAGCTATCAATACTACTGACTTCTGATTCTATTGATGTTGAAATTCGACCATGGCGATCTGCTAATGGGCTTATTTCGAGTTTAATACCGTAATCTTTAAATGAAACAACAGGGCTGCCATCGGTGCCGATAATTGCAAAAGGTACTTCTCCTCCTGCAAGAAAGCGAGCAGTTTCACCACTTAAGCAACTGAGTATTGGTTCTGCTAAGGTATAAGCGTGTCCAGCAGATTGCATAAAACTAATGGTGGATTCCAGGGCTGTATTCGAACCTAAAAATAAAGGCATAGACTCTTGCCCACCGACAGGATTCATTGGCTGTGGGCTGAGTCTTTGAATGAGAGAGTTCGGTGCTGTTTTAATCAAATCTTTCGCCATAAAAAATCGAGGCCCAGCAGCTGTTTTACTCCAGTCAATGCCAATTTTTTTGAGAGATGATTCTCTAAATTCGATAATTCTAACTTTGGTACTGACAATTTGTCGCAAGTGAATATCTTGGGCTTGATCTTTATCTGTGATATTGATTCTATAGCTTATTTGTGTCTTATTTCTGAGCCAAATTCGAAGACTTGTCGCGCCTTTATTTTTTCCAATGAGTAATACTTCACCACTTGCTAAAAGTTGAACTTGCACTAACTCTCCATTGCCGACTGCAACTCTTTTGGCTTTAAATGGCCCTAATGTACGAACCTCACCTTCAACAAGAGTGATATCTTGATCGCCAAAGATGGGTGCTGCGTTGATATTAGAAGGGTTTTTTTGAGATACATTTTGTGTGGCATAGCAATATTGGTGTATGCACAACATAAAAGCCACTATATAAACAATACGTTTCATGAGCTACCACCAATGATAATCTCTACAGGTTGTGTTGTTGGAAAAAGCATTTTTTGAGTGAAAATAGTGTTATGTTGGGACTTGCGTTGAGGTGCATATTTTTCAAGCGGTACGTCAGTTTGATTGCGAAGCAAAATTGTCAATTGTCCTTGGGATTTTGCAAGTGCAAGTATTTGGGCTTCCTTTAAAGTGAGCCTTAGGGTGAGAGTATGTATTTTGCCTGAATTTGGTAGCTGTGGTTGGCTTAAATCTGTTTCAACCAGCGTGTCTGTGGCAAGCACTTCAATATTACTTAAAAGATGTTTAGTCAGTGGTTCTTTTTGATGAGCCACTAAGAGAAGATCAATGTGATCTTTTGGTTGGAGAAATCCAAAGTGACTGTTTAAAGGGTCTACAGCAATTGTCATAGCCCTTTCACCAGATTTCAGCTGGTCAGAAAAAAGAATATGTGCAGTATCAATAAGGTCGGAATATTGTAAACCTGATCCTGAAGGAATTGATGCTAAAAGTCGTTGGCCTAAAATGTCATTTCGGTCTTGCCAGTGTATATAATCGCCGTTGATTGTTATTGATAACGGCACCTCCATGGCTTGAATATGTTCAGTGCTGATGATGGTGCCTTGTCGTATTCTACTGGGCACCCCAACAAGTGTACTTATTTCAACTGGTTCTTGAGCGTGTGTTTGTATTTGTTTTTGATATTGAACCGTCTTTTGGATATAGTGAAAGGCGAAATACGCGCCAATACCTGCGAGCAGCGCCGCAATAAGGAGTAAAGTCATTGTTTTTTTCACATTCATTGTCTCTACTTCTTCGTTGTGTGAGCTAAAACTTGTTTGATGAGATGATGCTAACAAGACACGTGCTCTTTGAAAAGTATGAGTTGTTCAATGTGTGACAACCGTCACACTCTTTTCATTAGCTACAGCTTTTATTATGACTTTACCTAAAAAGGACGTGATTGATGCCACATATACTTGTGATAGATTCAGGTGTTGGTGGGTTATCGATCGTGCGATCGATCCTTGAACTTGTCCCCTTGAAGAAGCTTTCCTATGTGACAGATACAGCTTATTTTCCATATGGTGAAAAAGAATCAGCATCTCTGGAAGCTATTGTGTCGAGTATTTTGCAGTTAGCTCTTGATAGATTGGATTATCCTGATATTATCGTCATTGCGTGCAATACCGCGTCAACCCAAGTGTTGCACCACATTCGATTGCAAACATCTATTCCAGTGGTTGGTGTTGTGCCAGCTATAAAACCTGCTGGTCTCCAGAGCGTCACTGGTGTTTTTGGTGTTTTAGCAACCACAAATACAATTAACAGTCAGTACTTACAAGCTTTAAAAGCAGAGCATTGTCCAACCTTAACCATGCGTTGCCACGGTAGTTCTGTTTTGGTACAGCTTGCACAAGCATGTATTCACCATGATGTATTGAATACTCAAATTGATAGTGTAGTGCAAGAATTGCAGCAGTTAGTGAGCCAAGAGGATGGCGATTTAATTGATACTCTTGTGCTTGCCTGCACACACTTTCCCTTGCTGTCGAGGGTGATTCAAAAAGCGTTGCCTTTCGTAACAACAAGATCAGTACAGCTTGTAGATTCTGCAAGGGGTGTGGCATTACAAGTTGATCGTGTATTGAGCCACTTATTAAAGAATACCGTTCATGAAAAAAATTGTAAAAATCAGCTTGTACAGTTTTCGTTTTATGATAGGCATGAAAAGTACGGCTCAATAATACCACATCGGCACGAACGTCAATTTATGGAGTATTTAGTCGTTGGCGACATGAATAGACGCTGATATACCCAAAGCGTTTAGGATTGAGGTGTTGGAGGTCTCTTCATTTTAGATATTGACAAGGCGCGACAACGCTGTATGGCCACTCCCATACGAGGCACAGTCACGAAGTCAAGCGTTAAAAGGGCGGTGCATGCGACACTTAATCTCAAACGCTTTGGGTATAGTAACCACATTAGGTTTTAATATGAGTCAAAAAAATAGTGTCATTATTGGTGCGTCAGGTGCTATTGGGCATGCTCTTGTGCAACGCTATGCTGAAGATAAAAGACATCATGTGTTCGCATTTTCTCGGTCTCCATTAGATGTATCTCAAGATAATGTCGTCAGTGGTATTTTTAACTTTCAACAAGAAGAAACGATTGAGTCAGCGGTTGCTTTAGTTGCAGAGCAAGGTGGCGCTGATAAAATTATTATTGCAACAGGCCTGCTTCACCAGCAAGAGCACTTGCATCAAATTAAGCCTGAAAAATCAATTAAGGCAATAGAGTCAGAAGCAATGGCACATATTATGTTTGTCAATACTATTGGCCCAGCTCTTGTATTAAAATATTTTTTACCATTTATGCCAAAAAATAGACCTTATATTATTGCTGCATTATCAGCAAGAGTCGGCAGTATTACTGACAATGGCTTGGGTGGCTGGTATTCTTACCGAGCTTCAAAAGCTGCACTGAATATGATTCTCAAGACTGCCAGTATTGAAGCGGCTCGCGCAAATAAACACTCTATTTTAGTAGGACTGCATCCTGGAACTGTAGATAGTCGCCTTTCCAAACCTTTTCAATCAGGTGTCTCGAAAAATAAGCTGTTTAGTGCTGATGACGCTGCTGAAAAATTAATCGAGGTGATTGCATCTCGTACTCCTGAACATACAGGACAAGTTTTTGCTTGGGATGGCCAGAGAATTGCGTATTAATACTGCTTCAGTATTCCATTTGTAAACTGTATGTGTGGTTTGAGCTTTATACCTTAGTGGTGGTAGGATGGGTGCATCGCTTTTATTTATTATTTTCAGAGTATTATTAAATGGACATCGTGGATCATCAAGCATCATCTGTTGAGGCTCAATCGTTTGATTTTAATGGTTCTTCAAATAGCGAGGTATCAAAAACTAGTTTGCAAGATGCCCAAGAAAAACTACAACAAGTTTTTGGTTATCGAGAGTTTAGATCACCGCAAGATGAAGTTATTCAAACGCTTTTAGGTGGCAGTAATGCTTTCGTGCTTATGCCAACTGGTGGCGGTAAGTCTCTTTGCTACCAAATTCCAGCGCTGCTTTTACCTGGCCTTACAATTGTTGTTTCTCCATTAATCGCGCTCATGCAAGACCAAATTTATGCATTACAATCGAACGGTGTTTCGGCCGCTGGTATTCACTCGGCAATGAGTCAAAGCCAAAAAGCGTCAGTATTTCATTCTATTCGAGCGAGAACACTCAAACTATTGTATGTATCGCCAGAGCGTCTCGCATTGGAGTCAATGCGAGTATTTTTGAATGAAATTCAGATTTCTTTGCTTGCATTTGATGAGGCTCACTGTATTTCTCAATGGGGACATGACTTTCGACCTGATTATCAAGCACTCTCGCAGTTTGTTGATCAATTTTCTTCTGTACCACGTATTGCTCTAACAGCGACAGCCAATGATATTACTCGAGAAGATATTACCAGAGCTCTTCGGCTAGAAGGTTCTAAATGGTTTGTTGGCAATTTTGATAGACCTAATATTCACTATACTGTTGAAGAGTCTCAAGGAGATCAAAAACCTCGTTTATTGCAGTTTATACGCCAAGCTATTGGTGATGGCAGTGGTATTGTTTACTGCCTTTCAAAGAAAAAAGTTGATCTTGTCTGTGCGTGGTTACAGCAAAAAGGAATTAATGCTGTTGCCTATCATGCTGGTTTGAGCCAAAAAAAACGTGAATCTAGCTTGTCAGATTTTTTACAATCAGAAGGGGTTGTTGCTGTTGCCACAATTGCTTTTGGTATGGGCATTGATAAAGCTGATGTACGGTTTGTCGCCCATCTCAATTTGCCGAAGAGCTTAGAAGCTTACTATCAGGAAACAGGCCGAGCAGGTCGAGATGGTCTTGCCAGTCAAGCATGGATGTCTTATTCTTTAGCCGATATGATACAACTACGACGATGGATTTGGGAGTCAGAAGCAAGTCAGCATATTCAGCAAATAGAGTCTCAAAAATTAAATGCGATGCAAGCCTATGCTGAAACAAGCCAATGTCGACGCCAATTATTATTGCAATACTTTGGTCAGCAACTCGAAGAGTCTTGTGGCCATTGTGATAACTGTAATACGCCTCCAGCGATGATGGATGTTTCAACTTATAGTCAAAAAGCGTTATCAACAGTGCATCATACGGGGCAGCGTTTTGGTGTGTCTCATAATGTTCAAATATTACGTGGTGCAGATACTGAACGAATTCGTCAATTTCGGCATCAGAAGCTGAGTACTTATGGCCTTGGGCAAGAGCTAGCAGAAAAGGAGTGGAAACGAGTATTTCAACAATTAATCCTCAATGGCGCATTGGAAGTTGATACGCAAAACTATAATAGTTTGAAATTACGTGAGCCTTGTCGGCCAATTTTAAAAGGTGAGAAGAAAATATTTTTGAAGGTTCTTACTGGAGGCAGTCTCAAAAATTCCAAAGAAAGAGTTATAGGGCCTCAGCTTTCTCATCAGCAGGTCAGTGTGCTGAAGTTATTAAAAAACCTACGCCGTGCTTTAGCAAAGGCTGAAAGTATGCCTGCGGCAACTTTATTTTCTGATGCAACTTTAATTGACTTGGTGATGCGCTCACCTCAAGATTTAGAAAGTTTGCTGCAAGTACAGGGTTTTGGCCAAGAAAAAGTCTATAAATTTGGGACTTGCGTGTTAGAGTTTCTCAGTTTGACTGAACAGATGTCTGACAGTGAGCTTGACGAGGGGTTTTCGGCATCAATGTGGTTTAGTGTCTTTGAGTTTAGTCGTTTAAAGTCTTTTGAATCCTTGATCACATTGCGAGGATTAACGCAGGGTACTTTAGAGTCTCATCTTATTCAGGGTGCAGAGAAAGGGTGGCTTGAGTACGATACTTTGCCATTTAACCTATCGCAGGATGAAATACAAGAACTTGCCACAATGGTATCGGAAAATCCTGAAGATTCAGAGGGGTTATCTAAAATTGCCTTACATTTTAATCAGCGATATAGCTTTGGAGAGATTCGCTTTGTCCAGAGTTTAGTGTGGTATAAAGGGCTTAAGCCCAATGAATTATAGGCCTCAATCTCAAGTGTCTTGGGTATAGAAGGGCTATTTTGTAGCAATGGTGTCAGTAGGCAGTAAAACAGGGTTTGTACTATGACAAGTAAAAATGGCTCAATAAGCCTATTAGTAACAGTTGTTGGATTTACAGTAGCAGGTTTAGTCTCTTTAAGTGTAGCGAGCCTAAGGTCTGTTGCTTCGTCATTACCTGTGTATGATCAGCTTGGGAGTGATTTTGAACTTTCAAGCACCAGTGAAATTGATTCTCTTCAAGACGTGCGTGGTAAGGTTGCTATGTTGAGTTTTGGTTTTACATCTTGCACAGATATTTGCCCACTCATGATGGATAAGTTGAGTAAGATTTATCGGGCAATGGATAGTGTACAGCTCGATGATAAGATCGAAATTTTCTTTGTGACTGTTGATCCAGCTCGAGATACTCTTGACGTTTTATCTCGCTATATCGATGGTTTTGATCATCGAGTGATTGGTTTAAATAGTGATCAAGCGACGCTTCAAAAGTTACAAAAGAGCCTCGCTGTTATGTCTTTTCCTATAACAGGAGAGGATCAATGGGTTCACTCGGATCGAATTTTTTTATTTGATATGCAAGGACGACTAAGAGCAATGGTAAGCTTGAGCGATTCAGTTGATAGTATGGTGAACATGATTTCGGGATTAATTGCAGAAGGTCGTTAATAGATCCTGTAGCTTAGGCCAATCATAAGAAAAGGTAAAATTTTGTACTCTTCGAATGCTTGTTTGAGCAGTACTTTTTCAGACCAAATTTGTACTGTTTCTGGTGTAGTTCTCGTTGCTGAGTCTGCTTGCCAGATAATTCTTGGTGGTTGCTGAGCGAGTAATCCAGCATCTAATGTAAGCGAAAATCTTTTATTTGTTTGGCGTGGTGCCCAGCCTGCACCAAAAAAATAGCCAAGTTTACCAAAATATGCATTATATATATTTTTGGGTTGTGAGCTCGTCGTTTTTTCACTGAGCCTGAATAGGCTAGTATTTCGGAAAATCCCAAACGAAAACCGAATGGGTGTAGTCCAAGGGTACCAGTCTGAAATAAGCCCACTTGAACGGAATTTTCCTTGAGCTTCATAGATTTTATCATCCATCACTCCTGTCATGACTTGAAATCGTCCAGGAGAAAGAGTCTGCCATACTAGACGCAGATCAAGATGTGGTTGGACTCTGGCCTTATATTCTGCTCCCCAGCCAGCACTTCCTGCTCGAAGACTCACGCTCATGCTTGAGGGTTTTGCAGGTGAAACTGCGAACACCGTATGCGATAAAAAAAAGCTCAGGTACAAGTAAAGGCTAGGATATACCCACCGGACAGATGACGGCACCTTTAGTTGTTGACTTTCTGGTTTTGTCGAACAATTTCTGCACATACGATTCCTGTCGCTACACTGACGTTGAGGCTTTCAGATATGCCTGGCATAGGTATGGTAATGAGTTGATCACAGGTTTTAGCAGTGAGTTGGCGTAATCCAGTACCTTCAGAGCCCATCACGATTGCAAATTTATTTGGAAACTCAGTTGTATACAGACATTGGCTTGTATCACTCCAGCCAGTACCATAGATCCAGTAACCATACTCTTGCATTATTTTTAGTGTGCGTGAGAGGTTTGTCACTTGGTAAATTGGCAAGATTTCAGCAGCACCACAGGCAACTTTTCTTACAATAGGGGTTACATTTGCAGATTTATCTTTTGGAATAATAACGCCAAGTGCTCCTAGGCTTTCTGCTGTTCTGATACAAGCCCCTAAATTTCGAGGGTCTTCAACAGTATCAAGTGCTACAAAAAACCCTGGTGCAGATTTTTCCATAAGATCAATAAGATCATTTTCATTTTGTATGGTTAAGGGCTCTATTTCAAGAACTATCCCTTGGTGTTGTGCAGAGTGTGCAATTTCTGTTATTTTTTCTTTCGAATATTGGCGTACTTCAATATTGAGTTGACTCAATTGATTTAAAATTTTCTTTATTCGAGCAGAATTTGCTGATTTACTGACACTTGCTCGCTTGACGCGGTTGCCGTGAAAAGTGATCATTTTGTCAACGGCATGTATGCCGTAGACTGTATTTGTTTCCATTATAAATCCTTACTGCTTTCTTTTTTTGCCTGAAAGGCGTTTTTTTGGGCGTTTGCCTTTACGAGCAGTCGACGAACTTGTTGTTGCAAGGCTAAAATCAATTTTTCGATCTTCAAGGGACACACGAGAAACGACAACTTTTAAAGGGTCGCCAATTTTATAAACAAAACCTGAGCGCTCACCAATAAGCTGACTTGTTTGCTCATTAAATGTGTAGTAATCCTGGTCTAGTCCAGAAATATGAACAAGGCCATCAATCATGAGCTCGTCAATTGTCACAAATAAACCAAAGTGTGTTACACCAGAGACTTGACCATCGAAATGAGAGCCAACTTGTTCTGCCATGTAAGAACATTTAAGCCATGCAACAACATCACGAGTTGCATCATCAGCTCGACGTTCGTATTCAGAGTTCAGGAGAGCGACTTCATCAAGAATTTTTGGTTTGTCTAAAATCCAGTCTTGTTTACGCAGCTTTTTAGCGCCTTTCTCTCGATGAATATGAGTACTTTTTTGATTTCGAATTAAGTAACGAATCGTACGATGCACTAATAAATCTGGGTAACGACGTATCGGTGATGTAAAATGTGCGTAGGCTGGATAAGCAAGCCCAAAGTGACCTTTGCAATTTGCCTCGTATTTAGCTTGGCTCATTGAGCGAAGCATGAGTGTTTGCAAAATATGACCATCAGGTCGATCTTCGACTTTTTGCAAAAATTGTAAAAAGTCCTTTGGCTCCGGGTCTGCACCAAAAGTAGGTTTAGCCCCAAAAGTTTTTAATGACGTGATAAGGTTTTGAACTCGCTCAGCAGATGGTGGTTCATGATTTCTAAAAACACCGGGTGCGTTTTGCTTGAGTAAGAGTTTAGCTGTGCAGACATTCGCTGCTAGCATCATTTCCTCGATGAGTTTGTGAGCATCATTTCTAAAAATTGGGACTACATTTTTAATATGGCCTTCTGAATCAAATTGAAACTCTGTTTCGTTTGTACCAAACTCAAGAGCACCTCGTTGCTGTCGTGCTTGAAACAGTGCTTTATACAAGTTATAAAGATCTAAAATAGGTTCACACAGCGCAGGATAACCTTGGCTCACTGTTTCAGTTGGTGCTTTATTTTGATATTCTGTTCCAGCTAAAAATGCGCCAACTTGGTTATAAGTTAAGCGAGCATGAGAGCGTATAATTGCTTCATAAAAAACAAATTTGGTGACTTTTCCTGCTGAGGTGACTGCCATTTCACAGACCATTGCAAGTCGATCAACATTAGGTTTAAGCGAACATAAATTATTGGACAATTCTTCTGGTAACATTGGCACAACTCTGTGAGGAAAATACACAGAAGTGCCTCGATTCAGCGCTTCAATATCTAGTGGAGAGTCTTTTGGTACGTAATGTGAAACATCTGCAATAGCAACCCAAAGCCGCCAGCCTCCACGAGGTCTTTGGCAAGCAAAGACAGCATCATCGAAATCACGAGCACTTTCGCCATCAATCGTCATTAAGGGGAGTTCTCGAAGATCAACTCGAGATTCAGCATCTTTTTTAGTAGGCATTTTGAGAGACTTTGCTTGCTTTATTAGATCTCTAGCCCACTTGTTTGGTAAGTTATGGCGAATAATCGCAAGCTCTGTTTGGACAAATGGGCTGTTGGATTGGCCAAAATTTTCAATGATTCGTCCTTGAGCTGGTGTATATTCCGTTGGTCTATGCGTAATCTCCACGGCAATATAATCATTTGGACGTACTTTAGTTTTTTTATGTTCAGGGATCAGAATCGTTTGCCTTAAGCGAGCATCATCAGGAATTATTTGTCCGATGCCTTCAGCAGAGCAAGCAAATTTACCAGTCATTTTTTCATTAGCATATTCAATAATGTCGACTAAGGTCGCTTCTTGTTTGCCGTAGAAGCTTCTGGTACCAAGTTCAACACGAATAAAATCACCATGCCATATAGAATGCATCTGTCGTGGTGACAGAGATATCTCTTGGCCTGATTTTGTTCTTAATATACCATAGCCTTCTCTTTTTGCAGATACAGTTCCGGTCACAGTATTGGCAGTATCAGTGGGAGTGTAAGTGCCTTTTCTTACGGTTAAAATTTGTTCATCAAGCAATAAATTGTTAATTGATGTTTGGATAAGGTGTGTGGGAATATCGAAAGATTCTTCAATTCGCTTGAGGGTCATAGGTTTGGCCGTATACTCAAGCAGGCTCAGAATTTTTTTAGCAATCTTGCTTGGTTTGAGCGATTCGCTTTGAGTTGCATTCGACGATTTTTCAGGGTGTTGGCTTTTCATATGTTTGTTTGATTTTATGGTAAACCTCTCATGTGTTTTATCACTTCATTTATAGTGGGGGCTAAGAAGCTGACCCATTATGAAAGTTGTGGTCTTAAGCTTCTGTCAAATAATAACTCAATTAGTATACCTGAAGTAGCATAGTTATGGAGTAATTTTTTTGACAAAGATATGCTGAATAGAGTGATATACCCAAAGCGTTTGAGATTTAGGTGTTGGAGGTATCTTCATTTTAAATATTGACAAGGCGCGACAACGCTGTATGGCCACTCCCATACGAGGCGGAGTAACGAAGTCAAGAGTTAAAAGGACGGTGCATGCGACACCTCAATCTCAAACGCTTTGGGTATATATAACCTCTTGGACGTGCTAGCAAGATACTGGTAGTATACTTTCACAATTGATTCTTATCTCATTAAAATGAGTTTTTAATAAGAGTCGTACTCTTATTACCTCAAAATTGACTGCAATAGATATTACCCGACTAAGGATCTCTCATGAAAAAAACTGCTTTTTTACTGGCATTCACACTTTCAAGCACTCATGGGCTTGCTGCTTCAGACTTTAATATGAATAACTATAATAACAATCAAAGCACTTCTAGCTCAAAAAATGATACTTACCACCCCAACTATGATAAAAATTTGCTTGAAATTGAAATTTCAGATACTCGCGGCTCTACACTAAGCTCAGCCTCAATATCATCGACAACAATAATGACACGAGCTGATATTAAAAACAGTGGTGCGCAGTCAATGGATCAATTACTTCAGCAATTTACTGGTATTAATGTCAGCCGTACTGGGGGAGAAAGTAGTCTGAGTTCTATCAACTTACGAGGTGCAGAAGCTGATACAACCCTTATTCTCCTTAATAATATTCGTATTCAATCACTCAACACTGGCTTCTCTATAGTGTCGGACTTGCCTATTTCATCAATTGAAAAAATAGAAGTGATTCGTGGCGCTCAGTCATCCCTGTATGGCTCGGCATCACCTGGGGGTACTATTAAAATATTCACAATACCTGAAAAACAACGCTCCCATTTTTCATTTGCAAATAGCGCATCCGACCAAGGTGATCTTCGCACATCTCTTGGCGGCACAAGCGCTTACAATGACTTTATGTTATTTGGCAGTGGCAACTGGTCATCAATTGAAGGTACTAATGCCTGTGCGAACATCAGCTCTTGCTATATTCCCGCACGAGAACCAGACATTGATGGTGTTGAACGTATTAATGGACAAATAGGATTTCAATTTTTTGGTGATTCCGGTGCTTCAATACAGTTCTCTCAATTGTATAATAATGCTCGAAATGAGTTTGATGGCTTCCAGACAAATGAATCAGAAACAACTCAAAAAATTACAAGTGGTCAAATAAGTCAACCAATAGGGCTCTACCAGAATATTCGCTTTGATCTAGGCCATTATAATGAATTATCTCATTTCTTTTTGGATAGTAATGGCACACAAGCCTTAACACAGCTGTATGGTACAGAACGCTCTACATCATCAGTTATTCACGAAATTGCTCTCCCTTTAACAAATACAAGTACATCGTTAACTTTTATTTCTGGGCTGGATTTTGACCACTCATCAACAATTGCATTGACAGCATTCCCAAAAGTGAATCGTCAAAGTACTGGCATATTTTCTGAAGCAGAGCTTGCCTTAAATGGTGCAACAATTAGGCTTGGTGCTCGTCGAGATAAATATGATGAATATCACACAGTGCTTAAGAGCACAAAAATAAATTACGCAACCACTGGTCACCTGAAGCTAATGTTTGACATCACTGATCAACTAGCGCTGAAAACAAGTCTCGGCCGCACCTTTAACATGCCAACGTTTAATGACCTTTATTTTCCCATTGATTTTGGAGAAGGTGTGAATTATAGCAATGCCAATTTTGGGCCTGAAACCCATGTTTCCCAAGAGATTGGAATCGAATATGCCCAAAATAACTACAATGCTGCTGTATTTTTTTTCCGCACAAAGTCCAAAGATTTAATTTCGTATAACAATGAAACGTTCTCGCTCGAAAGCATTGGCGAAGCGCTTATTCGAGGGGTTGAATTTTCGCAAACACTCAGCATCAACAGCTTTCAACTAGGTGCAAACTTCACGTTTCTCAATGCAACAAATACTTCTGACCAAAGTAATGAGACAAAACTTCCAAGACGACCTACACTTCAATTTTCAGGACATGCAAGCTATCAAATGCATAACACTCAAGCACGGTTAGGCGTATTATCCTCTGGGCGGAGATATGATGATGTTAATAATGCTATTAAAGTTGGAGGCCATACCACCTATAGTTTGAGTCTCACTCAAAAAGCAACACAAAATCTAAGCCTTGGTCTTCGCGTTGATAATCTCTTTGATAAAGAATACCAAACTGTATTCGGCTATAATCAGCCAGACAGAAATACATGGATTAACCTTGAATATGCCATTCACTAATCTTTAATACTGCTGAGAGAAACCTAAATGGCTAGCAATAATCGCTGCTGAACGTTGTGGCGACATTCGACTGAGCTCAAATCGCTTATGAGCCACTTCTTCATAAAGTGGCAAACGCTCAGTACGTAACCTTTCAAGCACCGCTTTCGGATTAGCTGTTTGCAGCAAAGGTCTGTTTTTGTCTGCTGATGTTCTTCTCAACTGTTCTTCTAAGCTCACATCTAAGAACAATACAACACCCCGCCCATGCAGTAACTGTCTGTTGTCCTGCCGAAGTATTGCTCCACCACCTGTTGCAAGAACCAGCTGATTCCCATTTGTAAGATCTTGAATGACTTGATGCTCTCGCTGACGAAAACCTTCCTCACCCTCTAAATCAAAAATCCACGGGATGTCAGCACCACAACGACGCACAATCTCTTGATCAGAGTCTTTAAACTCATATCCTAGCCAAGCCGCTAAGGCTTTCCCAATAGTCGTTTTGCCAACACCCATAGGACCTACGAGAAAAACACAGACTGGCTTCCTCTTAAAAGGCTTATCCACAAATTGTGAAGATTGCTGTTTCATTTGCTCTTACCATTGGGAATACTGTCTATTAAGTCACTATAATAGTCGGTGGCGCCAAATAGGCGAGCGACTATACCAAGATACCTCAATCTCAAACGCTTTGGGTATAGACATAGTATGACAAAAAAAACCCCGAAACGGGGTTTTTTTAGAAAAGCAATATTTCTCGTTAACAAAGCCTTCTTTGAGTGGAGTAAACCCCTATTATCTATACCTTTTATTGATCAAAGATATTTTTAACTAGCTTTGGTGTGATAAAAATCAATAACTCCTGCTTTTCATCAGTTTTAGTCGTACGTTTAAAAAATCGCCCAATCACTGGTAAGTCTCCAAAGAATGGCGTTTTATCAACTTGATTGACTGTTTGATTTCTAAAGACACCGCCAAGAACAATTGTTTCACCGTCATCAGCGAGTACTCGGGTTTGAAGCTGGTTTGTATCAATACTTGGAATATTATTAAAAATCCTACCAACCGTATCTTGATTGATCTGTAAATCCATAATAATTCTGCCATCCGGCGTAATTTGAGGTGTGACTTCAAGGCTTAGAACTGCTTCTTTGAAAGCAACAGAAGTAGCACCACTTGAAGAAGCTTCTTGGTAAGGGACTTCCGAACCGGAGGCTATTCTTGCGGTTTGCTGATCTGCTGTCAGTACCTTGGGTGTCGCAATTATATCTGCAAAACCATCAGACTCAAGCGCTGAAAGCTCAAGAGCTAAAAAGCCACTCCCTAATTTAGAAAATCCAATCGAGAAAGCACTTGCTGTTTTGCCTACCACCCCAAGATCAACTGCAAGGTACTCAGGAGTTGCTGTATTTCGAGTGACATTTACAACACCATCATCATCTGGGAACTGAAAATCATTTGTCGTTTGCTCAGAACCAGAGAGAGTAAACTGCTTATCACTACCGATCTTGTTTAAAGCACCACCACCCCATTTTACACCCAGCTCGCTTGCAACGTTTGCATTTGCAACTACAACTCTGGCTTCTATCAACACCTGCTGAACAGGTATATCTAAACGTGAAAAGAGGGATCTAATCTCTTCAATCTTACTTGCAGTATCCTGAATAAGTACAGTATTAGTTCGCTCATCAACAGTAGCGCTGCCTCTATCAGAAAGAAAACCTGAACCATCCGCACCAGCAATGAGGCCAAGCAAATCGATTGCTTTTGCATAGTTCACTTGAACATACTCTGTTCTTAATGGCGCCAACTCTTCAACTTGACGTGTTGTCTCAAGCTCAAGCTTTTCACGGGCAGCAATTTCATCGGCAGGAGCAACCAATAAAACATTACCAATTTTACGCTGATCTAAACCTTTCGTTTTCAAAATAAGATCAAGTGCTTGATCCCAAGGTACATTTTCCAGCCTTAGGGTTATTTTACCGCTCACAGTATCAGATGCAACTAAGTTTAGACTCGTAAACTCTGCAATCAACTGAAGGACAGCTCGCACATCAATATCCTGAAAATTCAGAGAGAGTTTTTCACCTGTGTATAAAAATTTATCTCTATTTCTTTTTTCTTGTTCAGATTTAGAGATTTCTTTAACACTGATTGTAAAAGTATCATCTGCTTGATATGCTAAATATTCGTAATTAGAATTTGGATGAATAACAAGTTTTGTATTCCCTTCTTCAACCATTGCATCAATTCGATTGACAGCAGTTGCAAAGTCAGTTACGTCAATTCGACGACGAAAAGCCTCAGGTAAGACAACATCAATAAATTCAACCACAATCTTCCCACTCTCTTCGCGAAGATCAATACTCACTGTTGGGTCAGATAGACGGATAACAACTTGGCCTTCGCCCTCTTCACCACGACGAAAATCAACATCTTTTATACTGCGATCTTTCTTTTTAGCTTTCTTCTTAGATTGAACAGCACTATTAACTTGCTGCATATTATCTGTTTGGCTAAAAGCAGCATCTCGCTCAGTATTTCGAGCCAGCATTGCATCTCTTGCATCTTTTCCAACACGAATAAATAAATCATTTCCAACAACTTCAGTTTCATAACCAACAAGCTGTACAAGACTAATAATCATCCGTGTTCGACCGGAAGACTCAATGACTGAAACACCACGCGCATTCCCATTACCCAAATTATGATGCTTTTGTTTTAACGCACTTGAAACACCATCCAAATCTAATGCAATTCGAGCAGGACGCTCAATTGTATAACCTCGTGGAAGGGGGGGCATTTCATCAAAGGTGACTTTAATTTCTGTTTGATCTCCAGGCAAGGCAGCAAACTCAATATTTTGAACCTCTGCTGAAAAACCAAAGGCAGGAAATAACATTCCCCCAACAATAAGAACATAACTTAACTGTGGGCTCAAAATACTTTTAATCATCTTTTTAATGGTCATTACTACGCTCCATACTACAAACATCGAATACTTGATAAAAATGTAAACTCTTTAGCCACTCTGCATCTCGCTACAATCCATTATTTTGAAATTTCGTGTCTGAAGTCTTACTAGCATATCAAGTTTAAAATGCCGCATGCCTTCATTTAGTATCAGTCTGTTATTTTAATGCAACAATTCTACAATATTTGAGCATTACTTCACAATTTTAATAAAAAGCTAACTATTCTAATTAACACACATTTTTTACTCGTCTGATAACCACATAATTCTTGGTCTTTCAATCCAAGAATCACGGCCATCAGGAACAAGCTCTAATAGCTGAATTTGGCTTTCTTGCACTTCTAAAACCTTTCCATGGTTTCTCCCTAAATAACTCCCAACTTTAACTTGATACACACCAGAAATATCATCCTTCACTAATGCAATCAAAGGCCCATCTGGTCGCTGAATAGTACCCACCATTGCCAATTGATCAACACCATAATCCTCTAAGGGCTCCCTTGGTCTGTCAAAGTTTGGTGTCACATTTTTACCTTGAGGAATTTCTTTAGGCTTATCTGTAACTCTTACTTGAGGCATAAATGGACTCCTTAAATTTGAGGAACCATAAACATAACTTTCAAAAACCCTAAACTCTGGGGGTGGATCAATTGGTACCCCTTCCATATTACGAATTCTCTCAAGTTCAACTCTTAAATCCGCAGTTGGATCAGAAGAAACACACCCTATAAGAGTAAGCATTCCCACACAAACCATAAGAAGTGGTAATACATTTTTCATTGAACACTTCCCTTCAATTCATCAGAATCTTTATTTGCTGAATATCTATAAGTTTTGGCAGTCACAGTCATAATGAGGCTATCATTTGCTTTTTTAGATCCTGGCAATAATGTATAATTATGTAACGTTACAATTCGAGGAAGTGCAGAAATACCACTGAC
Organism: Herpochondria borealis; assembly: GCA_032274145.1. Lineage (NCBI taxonomy): Eukaryota > Rhodophyta > Florideophyceae > Ceramiales > Ceramiaceae > Herpochondria > Herpochondria borealis. The sequence continues at coordinate 14,342 of JAVCKV010561061.1, read as the reverse complement.
AAACGTTGCCAATGAATGGTACCCACCTTTGACTTTAATATCGATTGGCAGCTCTGCATAGAATTCTTTTATAAACTCTTTACCTAAACCAATCGATTCAAATTCCAGGCCAGAATCAAGACCAAGCTGTGAAATATCCTCAAGTAAACCAGGTACTTCTGTATCCTCAGGCAACTGTCGAAGTAATGCACCAAAGGTTTGCTTCATCTCGGCCATCTGTAACTTTAGAGCATTTAAGTTAGCCGCATCCGATGCTTTACGCTCATAGCTTTTAATTAAAACTATTTCTTCTTTTTGCTGAATTTGCAATGATTCTAAAGTGTTTTTTAACAAAAACCAATAGACAGCAAAACCACAAATTAATATAATAAAAACCCATATTGATGATCGAAACAATAAAGGCCATGATCCTATATTATCTATATCAAGAGATTCAAAGCTTGACTGTATTTCACTAAGATCCATATTCGCCTACTTCATCATTTATAGTTGATTGACTTATGCAATATTTTACTTCTGCACGTTTCGTATAATATCTATACATTTAAGGTTCTTTATCATTTGTCTTTGTTTGAGACTCTTCATTGACTAAAAGGTCAAATGTGCTCGAATTTTTGGATTCATCAGTCACCACAGACTCAAGATTTGCATTTTCAAACCATTCTGATTGCTCTAAATTTCTCATCATATTTGAAATTCTATTATTAGCCTCTGCAACACCTTCAATTTTAAACCGATTTGCAATTCGATCAACTTTTTTAAGATGGACACCATCAGGCGTTTGCCGTGCAATTTCATCAAATAATCTTACGACAACAGATCTATTACCTTGTAAATCTTGAATAATTTTCATTCTAGATTCAAGCTCAGATCTTTCTTTTTTAAGCAAATCTATTTCAGTAATTTTTTCCTCAAGAGCTTGCTGCTCTTGCGTAATAAAATTATTTCTTTCCTTTTGAAATTGCAACTGTGCACTGACTTGCATATTAACCAAAAGAACAACTGCCAACCCAAGAACACCAAGAGCAATAGATGTAATAAAAAATGATTGATTTCGTTCTCGGCGAAGTTCTTCACGCCAAGGGAGTAAATTAATTCTAGCCATGGCTACTCAAAACTCCTCAGTGCCAAACCGCAAGCAATCATAAGTGCTGGCGCATCGTTTGATAAATTTTTCGCGTCTACTTTTGAGGCCAGTGACATATCTAAGAATGGATTTGCAATTGAAGTCTCTGTACCCACTTTTTCTTGCACTAATTCATCGAGTCCTTGAATAGAAGCAGAGCCACCTGCTAGTATCACATGATCTACATCATTATATTCACTCGATGAATAAAAGAATTGCAAAGAGCGCCCGACTTGCTGAACAACTGCTTCCTTAAACGGCTCTAAAACTTCTAGTTCATACTCTTCAGGAAGCCCGCCTCTTTTTTTAGCTAAGGCAGCCTCTTCAAAAGTAAGGCCAAAGCGTCGCTGAATCTCTTCTGTAAGTTGCTTGCCGCCAAAGAGTTGCTCACGAGTATAAATTGTACGCCCATTATGCAAAACACTAAGGCTGGTCATAGTTGCACCAATATCCACAATAGCAATTGTTTGCTGAGCACCACCATCAATCTGATCTGCTAGAAGCGAAAAAGACCTCTCCATAGAATAGGCTTCCACATCAACCACCTTCGCTTCTAATCCAGCGCTTTCTAAAACATCCGTCCGCATTTCAACGTTTTCAGTTCGACAAGCGACTAAGAGCACCTCTGCTCTGGAATCATCTGCTTTGACTAAGCCAACGACTTCAAAATCAATACTCACTTCATCAAGAGGGTAAGGAATATACTGGTCAGCTTCAATACGAATCAGCTCTTCCATTTCTTCATCAGTCATACTTGCATTCATTTCGATGATCTTGGTAATGACCGAAGAACCCGCTACTGCAACCGCTGCCAACTTCACCGAAGATCGAGATTTTATCAATAATCGACTAATTGCCTGGCTCACGCCATCTATATCAATAATATTTTTCTCAACCACCGCATTGAGCGGTAAAGACTCAACACCATAATTTTCAACCCTAAAACGCTCGCCATGCTTAGAAAGCTCGAGCAACTTCACTGAAGTTGAACTTATATCGATGCCAAGTACTGTCGTCTTTCTTTTTCCAAACAACCCCACTGGGAGCCCACCTGCTACTGCTTAGTTGGATTACACCTTGGTCTACTTTTTTCACTACACTACACGTTATTAGCCGGAAGCATTGTGTCAAGTTCTACCAAAGACTCACTCAAACCATTTGGTTACTCTTTTATGGTAGTACGCATTTTGCACCTTGCGGCTAACCAAATGAATTTTTATGAAACTTTACAGAGCTTAAATGGCTTTTTCGTACTAATCTCGTTAAACTGATAGGCAATATCTTAAAGAGTACGGCTATTTCATACGAGTGGCCTTTGAGTCACTCGTATGAAATAGCCGTACTCTTTAAGATATTCAATGTACACTTAATACTTAACTTTGGCCTACATTTATAATATGACAAGGTCTCATTTTCTTCACCTAATTTTGAGTAACAATTAGAATGCACTTTTTTAAAATATGCTTGCATACATTCTTTCTTTTGATCATTGCTGGCACTGCCAGTAGTTTTCTCGCGATCAGTGGTACTATATTGTACTTATCACCCAAATTACCTAGCATTAATAAGCTTAAAGAGATTCAGCTTCAAACCCCACTTCGTATTTTTAGCCAAGACCGTAAACTCATTGCGGAGTTTGGAGAAAAGCGCCGCAAACCACTTATTTTTGAACAATTACCGCAAGAAGTAATTAAAGCTGTTCTTGCTGCAGAAGATGATCAATTCTTTCAACATAATGGAGTCGATCTCACGAGTCTCACGCGCGCACTTGTTGAACTGATTAAAAATGGTAGGATTCGCTCCGGTGGCAGCACTATTACAATGCAAGTGGCCAAAAATTTTTTTTTAAGCCATGAAAGGAAGTTTATACGCAAATTTAATGAGATTTTATTGGCGCTCCAAATTGAGCAAGCTCTTTCAAAAGAAGAAATACTGGAACTTTACCTTAATAAAATCTTCCTCGGCAATAGAGCCTATGGTATTGCCGCCGCTGCAGAAGTGTATTATGGTAAAGAAGTTAACCAGTTAAACCTTGCCCAAATTGCAATGATTGCAGGCCTTCCTAAAGCACCTTCTCGCTACAATCCTTTGGTAAACCCAAAGCGTGCTAAATTGCGCCGTGATTGGATTTTAAGACGAATGTTTGAGCTTGGTTATATTGCCGAACCTGAGTATCAAAGTGCTAAATTAAAACCAATTACCGCTCAATTCCATGGCCTCAATACTGAGCTAAGCGCCCCATATTTTGCAGAAATGGTACGTCAAGAAATGTATAAACAATTTGGCTCACAAACTTATCGACGCGGCTTTAATGTCTATACAACGCTTAATTCAAAATTACAAACAGGTGCAAGCAAGGCTGTTATGGATGGCTTAATAGCTTATTCAGAACGGCATGGCTATCAAGGCCCTGAGAAACATATTGCAAAACTTGAACCAGACGAAGACTGGAGCGAGCATCTTGATGCACCTAAAATTATAGGCCCTCTGGAAGCAGCTCTCATTGTCGAAACAACCAAGACTAGCGCAACACTATTACGCAGTAATGGCGAAACGACCACACTCGATATTCAAGGCATTGAATGGGCATCACCGTACAAAACAGAAAATAGAACTGGCCCAAAACCGAGACTATTTTCAGACATCCTCAAACCTGGTGATGTTGTACGCATTCGTAAAGCTGAACTCGGCAAACCTCAAAAAAACAATACTACTGAAATACCCCAAAACCGCTGGCAGTTATCACAAATACCACGAGCCCAAGCTTCACTTACTTCAATTAATACACATGACGGTGCCATTGTCAGCATGGTCGGTGGATTTTCATTCGAATTGAATAAATTTAATCGTGCAGTTCAAGCACAACGACAAGCTGGTTCTTGCTTCAAGGCTTTTGTCTACGGTGCTGCAATCGCAAATGGCTATACAGCAGCCTCTATTATTAATGATGCTCCTATTGTTTATGATGATGCATCACAAGGAGAAGCTTGGCGACCTAGAAATGCTGGTGAGCAATTTAAAGGGCCAATCCGTCTTAGGCAAGCACTGTACGAATCCCGTAATCTCGTTTCAATTAGACTACTACAAGAACTAGGAGTGCAAAAAGTAATCGATTTTGCCAGCAAAGCAGGTTTAGAGGCATCAAGAATTAAGCCAAATTTATCCATCGCTTTGGGTACTGCCCAATTTACAACAGCAGAAATGGCGCAAGCCTATAGCACCATCGCCAATGGTGGCTACAGAATTAGCCCTTACTTTATTGAAGAAATTACAGATGGCAGCGGTGAGCTTGTCTTTAAAGCATCTACTGCACAGGCTTGTGGCAATGATTGTGAACCTGGTGCTCTACAAGCACCACAAGTCATAGACTCACGAGACCAATTTATTATTCATTCTTTATTACAAGATGTTGTCAAAAAAGGGACTGGAAGAAAAGCGCTATCTCTGAATCGGTCGGATATTGCTGGCAAAACTGGAACGACAAATGATCAACGTGATGCATGGTTCTCAGGTTATCACCCTAAACTTGCGACGAGTGTTTGGGTAGGATTTGACCAACCACGCTCTCTTGGCAGACGAGAATATGGCGGCAAAGCAGCACTTCCAATATGGATAAACTACATGGAAGTAGCCTTGGCATTTTTACCCGAATTCCATTTTCCAGTACCTGAAGGTATTTCCAGCGTAAAAATAGATCCAGAATCTGGCTTGAGAGCACTTCAAGAACAGAAAAACAGTATTTTTGAGTACTTTAAAACAGAAGATGCGCCAGAGGAATGGAACGAAAACAACCCTGCACCACCGGCAAATATGAGAAGTGAGTCACAGACGCTTGAAAGTATATTCTAAATATACACTTACATTAATAGTGAAACCTCTGAGTAAGCGACACGATTCAGTGGTGTGGCCGATAGGATAGGATCTCGGATGAAATGCACATGCTTTGGCTTTGTTGTAGCGTTGATTGTTGGGGCTGGGGCTATTACAGGAGTAAGTATTGCTTAATCAACTGTTTACAAAAGGACTAAGTTATCTCGATGTATTAATTCTGATTCTCCAAGATACCCTATCAACTCTTCCATTTTACAGCTCGGTTCACCTTTTAAACAACTAACCTCGCGAGAAGAGTAATTCACTAAACCAACTGCAATTTTAACACCGGTAAGTGATACACAGTCCACAACATCCCCACGACCAAACTCACCGACCACATCAACAACACCAACTGCAAGTAAACTAGAACCATTTTGGCTCACTTTAAGAACAGCTCCTTCATCAAGAGTTAAGCGACCCTTTGGCTTCATTTGCCCTACCAACCATCGTTTTCTTGCGGACATCACCGCTTGACGAGGCTTAAAGTGAGTCCCAAGAGACTCACCGGAATACAGGCGTATTAGTACCTTCGGCTCATGACCTGACACCAAGAAAGTGGAAGCGCCAGAGCGACTCGCAATATTTGCTGCAACTACTTTAGTGTACATGCCACCAGAACCTAAGCCACTGGAGCTTTCAGTCGTGGCAATTGTAAGTAAGGATTGATCATCAGCAAAAACTTCAGCAATGGCTGTTGCATTGGCTTCTCTTGTAGGGTCTGCAGTATAAAGTGCCACTTGATCTGTCAGTATTACAAATACTTCAGCCTCCAATAAATTTGTGACTAAAGCACCAAGGGTATCATTATCACCAAATCTAATTTCATCCGTGGCTATAGTATCATTTTCATTGACAATTGGAACAATACCAAGCTCAAGCAGTGTATTGAGAGTTGACCTTGCATTAAGGTATCTTTGTCTATCTTGTAAGTCATCATGAGTCAGCAATATTTGAGCAGAATGGACACCCTGCTGAACAAAAATTGATTGGTAAGCCTGTACTAATCCTGCTTGCCCCACTGCTGCTGCTGCTTGCTGTAAATGGCTTTCTACGGGCCTTGTCTTAAATTTAAGGCGAGCACAACCTTCAGCAATTGCGCCAGATGAAACTAATACAATATCAATACCCTGAGCCCGTAATGCTAAAATATCTTCACACCACGCTCTCAAACGACCATGGTGTAACCCTGCACCATGATCAGTAATTAATGAACTGCCAATTTTAACGACCCAGCGTGGTCTTGACCTCTTAATCCCTAACGTAGATAACCTCGACATCGGAATTATCCTCTTCCCATTCATCATCAGAGTCGTCTAATAATAGATCTTGTTGTTTTAGTTTAGCCAAACGACGAGCTTCCTTCCTCGCCTGTTTCTTTTCTTGATCTGCATCTCGAATTTCATCTGCTAGAGACTGTCTATAGTCAGCAACTTGAGCAGCATATTCAGGATCTCCTTCCACACGAAGTTGTTCTTCATCAAAGTAGTTCATAATGGCTTGCGTTAAAGCTTTTACGCCATCCCCAGTGACGGCACTGACTTTAAAGGAAGGCCCACTCCAATCAAGTGTTTTTAATGCAGTATCAATAGCTTCGTCAGCTTCATCTTCAAAAACAAGATCTATCTTATTAAAAACAAGCCATTGCGGAAGCTGTGCTAGGCTTGGGCTAAATTGCTCTAATTCTTTATTCAAAGCAAGCACTTGTTCTGCGGGATCATCATCAGAGATTGGTGCTATATCTACAAGGTGAATGAGCATTCGACAACGAGATAAATGCTTTAAAAATCGGGTACCCAAACCAGCACCGTCAGATGCACCTTCAATTAAACCTGGAATATCGGCAACAACAAAGTGACGAAGCTCGTCAACTCGAACAACACCTAACTGAGGTATTAAAGTTGTAAAGGGATAATGAGCAACTTTTGGCTGAGCATTTGAAACTGCTCTTACAAAAGTTGATTTACCAGCATTAGGAAAACCTAGTAAACCAACATCAGCTAATACACTAAGCTCAAAACGAATATTAATTTCTTCTCCCAGCTCGCCTGGAATAGTTTTACGAGGTGAACGATTTGTACTTGATTTAAAATGCGCATTGCCAAGCCCACCTCGACCACCTTTTGCAATCACCAACCTTTGTTCGTGCTGAGTCAAGTCACCAATCACTTTATCTACATCAGTATCGACAACCGTTGTACCCACTGGTACTCTCAAAATAAGATCTTCACCACTAGGGCCAGTACAGTTCGAACCAGAGCCTTGGGTGCCACTTTCTGCCGTATGTTGTCGTTTATATCGAAAATCAACCAATGTATTTAAATTATGATCCGCCACAAGCACAACACTGCCACCATGACCACCATCACCACCATTTGGACCACCGTACTCAATATACTTTTCTCTGCGAAAAGCACAACAGCCGTTGCCACCCTTGCCTGCGGTCACATGGATAACAGCTTCATCAACAAACTTCATATTATTTCTCTCGTGGAGTCAATTATTGTTTTATAGCGCAAAATAGCTGCACTCAAGATATAGTATTGTATAGTAATCAGCAACAGGTACCAAAAGACTTAAACAAAAAAACCCCTAGACAATACTTATATACAAGTAAGACTAAGGGCTTTGAGAGAAAAATTTTAAGCAGAGATTGGTTCAATACTCACAAATTTTCTATTTTTAGGGCCTTTGACAGCAAATTTAACCTTACCATCAATCTTTGCGAAAAGGGTATGATCTCGCCCCATACCAACACCAGAGCCAGCACAAAATTTAGTGCCGCGCTGACGAACAATAATATTTCCAGCAATAACAGCTTGATCACCAAATCGCTTCACGCCAAGTCGCTTAGATTGGGAATCTCTTCCATTACGAGTACTACCACCAGCTTTTTTATGTGCCATTGTATTTCTCCAGATTATTACATAATTTTATTTTCAATTTTGTTTACACGGATCATCAACTTATTTCACACTAAACACTAAGCAGAAATATCATTAATTTTGATTTCAGTAAACCATTGACGATGACCCATTTGTTTCATATGGTGCTTACGGCGACGAAACTTAAGAATCTTAATTTTCTTGTGTCGACCATGCGCCACAACTTCAGCAGAAACCTTGCCACCTTCTACAAAGGGTGCACCAATTTTAGTTTCACCATCTTTAGAGATTAGCATTATATTTGAAAATTCAATCGCATCACCTGGAACTCCAGTCAGAAGCTGAACTTTTAAAGTTTCACCAGGAACCACGCGATGTTGCTGACCACCAGTTTCGAATATAGCGTACATAGCGCAACACCCCATTAAAATCAGTTAAAATTTCGAGGAAATGAGATCATACAAATATTACTCTCTCTTTCCATACAGTGGCCTGATTCTACGCCTATAGCATGAATAATTCAAGCACCAGCTCGAAATAATTGATAAAAATCTAGTTTTTTTTTCTGTCTAGGTGATATTCTATCGCAACAATTGGCCTCATCAGTATATAATGACAAAGCATTGACTATCACTGGATGTACATTATGGACTTCGCAAGTATTATTAAACCTGTGGAATTAGACTTTGAACTCTTAAACGATGAAATCCACACATCCCTCGAGTCAAAAGTCCCTTTGATTCGAGAGATTGGGAACTACATTATATCAAGTGGTGGCAAACGTTTAAGACCTCTTATATCGTTGCTCAGCGCAAGAGCAAATGGCTACACAGGCACCAATCATATCAAAATAGCTGCAGTTGTTGAATTTCTGCATACAAGTACTCTACTTCATGATGACGTTGTAGATAACTCTCAGATGCGCAGAAGCAAACCAACAGCGAATGATCGCTGGGGCAATGCTGCACCTGTCTTAGTTGGAGATTTTCTGCTTTCAAGAGCATTCCAGCTGATAACAAGCCTTGAAGATCTCAAACTTCTGCGAAGCTTGTCTGATGCTACAATTATCATTGCTGAAGGTGAAGTATTACAATTAACAAACATTGGAAATGTTGCACTGACACCAGAACAGTACTTTGAAATTATCCACCACAAAACCGCAAAAATGTTTGAAACAGCAGCCGAGCTTGGTGCGTTATTAGGAGAGGCGAACCAAAACTACATCAACGCATTGAAAACCTATGCATTAGAGCTTGGCATGGCGTTCCAGCTTGTGGATGATGCCTTAGATTATGCAGGAAATGCGCAAACAATGGGCAAAAATATTGGAGATGACCTCCAAGAGGGTAAAATGACACTCCCCCTTATTCATGCCTATCAAACATTAGGTACAAAAGCACAAACAGCGATTGAAGTACTTATTAAAAAAGCACAACGAAAGCCACTAGATCAGGCAGATATTACACAAATACAAGATTTTATTAGCATATCAGATGCTCTGAATTTTACTTTAAATAAAGCTCAACAAGCTACTTTTTCAGCAAAAAAAGCATTAGAAGCCCTACCAAAATCAAACTATACTCAAGCTCTATCACAACTTGCCGAACTGGCACTTGCACGAAAAGTTTAAGGATGAAATCATGCCACAACTTCAACGTTATACATATTTTCTTGTTATTACTGCCATCTTAGGCACCTCTATCTCTACTACTCAAGCCCAAACCACGCAAGAATCTATTGATAAAACCCAATCTAAAATTTTAGAGGCCGCCGAGTCTGTTGCACAAACAACATCAAAACTCACTGATAATGCACAAGAAGCGTTCTTTTTGGGTCTCAAAGAAGGGAAAATAGAATCACTTCTCTTTTTTAATAAACACCTTAATGGTTATATGCTTAATGCACAAGTTGAAGGTAATCGAGCTATTTTAACTGGCCAAGTGGCCAAAGCAATTGAAAAAGATTATGCAGAACAGCTTGTGATGAGCATCAAAGGTATCGATGGTGTAACAAACGATATTGTCGTTAATCACAATGCTCAAAAAACAGCGCTTGGAACAACAACACATACAATTTCATCTACTTTTAAAGACGCCTCAATCACTGCAAGCATCAAAACAAAACTTTTAGCAAATCTATACGTTTCTGGCATGAAAGTTAACGTAGATACAACGAACAAAGAAGTACTTCTCAATGGCAAAGCACAATCAATACTCGAAAGAGATTTAATTGAACAAATCGCGAGCAATACTCCCGGTGTACAACGAGTTATTAATAAAATAAAAATCTCAACAAAATAATATATTTTTAACTCGAAGACCTTCGATATACCCAAAGCGTTTGAGATTGAGGTGAGGGGGAGATTCAATCTCAAGTATGGTGGGTAGAGCAATACTGAGTCGCTGGCGCGAAATGGCACCGGCAGCTACTTATCATCAAAATCATTGCGAACAACAACACCATGACTCGCTAAGACTGCTTTTGCTTCTGCAATTGTATATTCGCCAAAATGAAAAATACTAGCAGCCAATACGGCATCCGCTCCACCCTTGACTACGCCATCAACAAGGTGCTGCAAATGACCCACGCCTCCAGAAGCAATAACCGGAATCGATACTGCTTCTGTCACGGCTTTCGTCAATGCAAGATCAAAGCCAACCTTAGAACCATCTCGATCCATACTCGTGAGTAAAATCTCGCCAGCACCAAGGGATGCAACATCTATAGCAAACTGCACAGCATCAATACCTGTCTCTCGACGACCTCCATGAGTAAAAATTTCCCAGCGATTTGGGCTTACTAATTTCGCATCGATTGCAACAACAATACATTGTGCGCCAAAAACTTCACTTGCTTGCTTCACAAGAGCAGGATTTAAAACAGCAGCTGTATTCATCGCCACTTTATCAGCACCGGCATTCAATAGCCGACGAATATCTACCACTGATTTCACACCGCCGCCAACAGTCAGTGGAATAAAAATTTGCCGCGCAATCTGTTCAACAGTCTCTAACAAAGTACCACGACTTTCATGGCTTGCTGTAATATCAAGAAAACAAATTTCATCAGCACCGGCTTGATCATAACGAACAGCTATTTCAACAGGATCGCCTGCATCTCGGATACCAACAAATTGCACACCCTTTACAACACGACCTTGGTCAACATCAAGGCACGGAATTAAACGTGTTGCAAGCCTAGGATGAGTACCTGTAGGCAACATATTTTCTTTTAAAGTGCTTGTCATACGAGCCCCCTTATTCCTATTTTATTTTTTCGACTTGATAAGAATCAGAAAGCAATTGCGCCTTTGCAAAATCTAAAACACCTTCATAGATAGCTCGACCAGTAATCACACCAAATAAGTCTACATCAAGCTCACAAAGTGCTTTAATATCATCTAGCTTTGCAACGCCACCAGATGCAATAATTGGTATTGATATCGCTTTTGCAAGCTCTTGAGTTGATTCTAAGTTAACACCTTGCATCATGCCATCCTTCGCAATGTCGGTGTAAATAATGGCTTCAACACCGAGATCTTCAAACTTTTTTGCCAACTCAATTGCCGGCATCTTTGATACTTCAGCCCAGCCTTCCACAGCGACAAAACCGTCTTTAGCATCAATGCCAACCATAATTTTACTAGGAAAATTTTCACAAGCCAGCTCTACAAACTGAGGCTGACGTAAGGCAATCGTCCCGAGTATTACTCTTTCAACGCCAAGGTCGATATACGCCTGAATTGCTGCTAAATGGCGTATGCCGCCACCAACCTGCACAGGAATATCAACTCGATCAAGGATTGACTTAATCACACCCATATTTTTTGGCTCACCAGCAAATGCACCATCTAAATCAACAATATGTAAACGCCTTGCTCCTGCTTCAACCCATTTCACAGCCATATCTACTGGGCTTGAAGAAAATACAGAGGATTGATCCATATCCCCTTGCCGCAACCGAACACACTCGCCATTTTTTAAATCAATTGCTGGAATTACTAACATTTTATCAACCTATTTTTATAGAAAAACCTAAAGAAAACCAAATAAAGAATTTACATGTAATCAATGACAAAAAAGTCTCTATTGATCGCCTGCACAGGGCTGCCATCGAATAAAATTACTCAGTAGCTTCAAACCCCATTGATGGCTTTTTTCAGGATGAAACTGTGTCGCTAGCCAATTTCGCCCAGCAATTGCTGCAGGAAACAAACCATCATACTCACACGTTGCAATTTGTACATCATCTATCGAAGTAGGTCGCACCTTATAGGAATGCACAAAATAAAAACGTGCACCACTAGGAATCCCATCAAAGAGTGGATGAGACTGATGAAACACTTGGTTCCATCCCATATGAGGTACCTTAATAGCAGGTTTTTGTGAAAAACGTACAACTTGACCAGGTATCAGGCCAAGGCCATCACTACCACCATTCTCCTCACCAAAATCAAAAAGTACTTGCATGCCAACGCAAATACCTAAAAATGGTTTTTCAGCAAACGCTGTTCGCACTGCTGGTGCTAACCCAGAGCTTATAAGCTGCTGGTAGCAATCACCCATGGCTCCAACACCAGGGAAAACAACTTTATCTGCGGATAAAATTGCGAATGGGTCAGATGTAAGCTCGACCACCCCTTCCAAGCCAGTTAACGCTAATGCTTTTTGCACGCCACTTTGCACTGAATGCAAATTACCTCGCCCATAATCAACAATAGCAATTTTTATATGGCCTTGGGTTTTAATTGGATTATCAAGACTTGTAACCTCCCCGCCTAAAACAGACATACTACAAACTACCTTTAGTGCTTGGCATCTGCCCTTGCATTCGCCCATCAACCGAAACAGCAACACGCAATGCTCTTCCAAAAGCCTTAAAAATAGTTTCTGCTTGGTGATGAGCATTCTCACCATACACATTCTCTACATGTAAGGTCATTCCAGCATGATTAACTAACCCGCGAAAAAATTCTGTAAAAAGATCGACATCAAAGCTACCAATTCGAGCACGCTTATACACAACTCGCTCAAACAAACCAGGGCGACCAGAGAGATCTATCACGACGCGCGACAGAGCCTCATCCAAAGGTACATACGCATGACCATACCGCGTCAACCCTTTTTTATCGCCCCAAGCAAGTGCAAGTGCTTGCCCAAGAGTAATTCCGGTATCTTCAACTGTGTGGTGATCATCTATAAAAGTATCGCCTTGAGCAGTAATATCTAAGTCAATGACACCATGGCGAGCAATTTGATCAAGCATATGATCTAAAAATGGTACCCGAGTTGAACCTGAAAAGGTACCAGCACCATCAAGATTTACTTTAATTTTGATCTGAGTTTCAGAGGTGTTTCGCTCTACCTCAGCAATACGAGGAGCATTCATAAATAGTGCCTCAAAGATTATAAAAAAGAGCAAGTTCTCCCTATACCCAACACCTCAATCTCAAGCATATTGGGTATATAAAGCCAGTTATAATATTACCGGCTTTATGCAATAATTTCAATCAACAGTTTACGAAAAAACTGCCAAGATAAAGCGAACATACTTCAAATTAACCATTCATATTCATCGAAACCCAAAGGGTTTCAGTGTCTTTATGAACGCTTTTGAATTGCATAATATCCATAGCACATCATATAATACAGCGACTGAAAGAAATTCAAATTTTCACTCGCCCTATAAATCTTCCACTGCCAAAGAACAGCCTTCAACTTATTTGCAGAAACTGACTCTCCATATACTCTGTACTTTGCAAGAACTTCACTCATACCATATGCTTTTCCAGCCTGCTTTACGAGCTGAAGCCAAGCTACATAATCCTCATGCTTCACTGAAGATAATCGACACTTCCCAAGTTTTTTAGCATTGTAAATACCGGTTAAATTACCAATAAAATTACTTTTTAAAAGTGTTTTATAGCTAATTTCAGACGGTATTTTTACTCGATTAATCGTATTATTTTGAGCATCGATTCGTTGATAAGCGCTAAAGCACACTAAGGCGTGTTTTTTTTTCATGAATATTATTTGTTTTTCAAGCTTATAAGGCAACCAAACATCGTCGCTATCAAGAAAAGCAATATAATCACCTACTGCTGCATCAATCGCTCTATTTCTTGCTTTTGCAACTCCGCAGTTAGCCTGCTGCTCAAAAAAACGAATGAAGGGATACCGCTTCACAAGCTGCTGAATAATATGGGATGTAGCATCAGTTGAACAATCATTAACAATCAAAAGCTCCCATTGTGTATATGTCTGAGCGACGACAGACTCAACTGCTTGCTCAATAAATCGGGCCGCATTATATGCTGGCATAATCACGCTCACGAGTGGTGTATAAGGCATAAACAGACGTCCCTTTTCGATAGTCCATAGATAATATACCCAAAGCGTTTGAGATTGAGGTGTCGCATGCACCGTCCTTTTAACGCTTGACTTCGTGACTGTGCCTCGTAT
>JAVCKV010561050.1:0-10965 GCA_032274145.1 Herpochondria borealis | reverse complement strand
TGTTTCTACATAAATTCAAGATCTTGAATTCGTCTTGAATTTACCGTTATACAGAAAGTAGCCGTTATGACCGTTACACATTTAGCGATCATCATGTAGAGAGCTCGGAGATCATTTATTTCCCCCAACGCGCGCTACGCGTTTACCCATTACTAGTAGCAAAGAGCTACGGAGTACGTTACGGTGTCCCAATGCGATGCGATGCGATGCAATAGACCAAATAGTAGCTGTTCGCCGAGAGAGAGGCCAAAGCTTTTCTCCAACAGGATCGATCCATCGATCGCGACCAAGTCAGTTTTTGTTTTGTTTTTCGGCTTGATCATAAACACAATGGAAAAATCCGTGAGCCCCGATGTTTGTAGATTGCTCCTCGGAGAGAATGAAGCAAGGGACTCACTCTAGTAGCACTCTCCCGACGATGACTACAAGGGATACTATTACTGAGGTGCGACAGCGGTGGGATTTGAGTTCTATTCGCGACCGTCTCGGCATTGGGGTCAGTGTGTCGCTGCAAGAAGTTCAAACAACAGTAACGTTGCTTTTTCGACAGATACGAGCGATAGGCTGCAAGAACGAGTTCACACACAACACTGTGGTCGTGGCGTGATGATCCATGACTCCAGCAAAAACCAAGGACGTATCAGATTTGTGTTTCACCATTCATATAAGGAGTAGCTAATAGTAGCTACATGCGGATCCAATATCGTACTCTTGGTGGTGATTAAGAAGCTCTTTTAGAATGCCTGAATCCTGGAAGACAAACACCTTGTTGGAAAATGACACTCTGGAGGAGGAGGGTGCTGTTGAAAGACCAGTTTAGTGACGCTATCCTCGGCTCGTGTTGCGTCTAACCCCCCTCCATCGGGCATTGCAAGCGATATAAGCTTCGCATGTTCGGATGAATGTCCCTTTTCAGCACGACCAGGAAGGGTATTGGCGTCGTAGAGTACATTTTCAGTTTACTAAAAAGCTCAAAGGACCCTTGTCGCGGACGCCCTCCTCGGACAGCACTGATGACCGACGATTATGCAATTACGTCACCATTAGCGAACCAAATCTCCACCGACTATACTATGATGGTGTTGACACTATCACCACGATGATGCCGTTCGGTACACCAGCCAGAGAGACGATCTCTCAACTGGAGAGTGCGACGGCGACTGCGTTATTCGTGCTAGTCCACCGCAGTGACGAAATGAAGAGGCCCGTGGTGTAGCACCCCAGCTCTAGTAGCATTATGCACGTTGCAGTATAATAGTGTTACGTGAGATAGATGGCGCCGACACTTACTCCTTTTAGAAGTGGTAGTGATATCTTTTGGATCTCTTGGATAGATCTACAAGACACAAGGAAGGTGCTGCGGTATAAGCAGACCGACAGTGCACAGTGCTCACTATATAGACCGAGTGAGGAGTCGAGTCAGTCAGTGTTGTCGATTGGCTGAGACGTGGCTGGCTGTCTTCTCCTGCTGTATGTATCGGCATGCGGAGTAACCGACTTGCTGGAGTCCCTCGCTGTGAGCGTCCTGACTGAGACCGGCTACCAGTCATCTCACTTCTCGTTGAGAAACTACGCGTTGGTAGTGCGAGTCTTGCTGGTGGTGCAGCGTTGCGGCTCTTTCTTGTGCCTTACAAGTAAGAGCCTCGGTCGCCTGATGTCTGCGGGCGAAATGATGAGGTATAAATGATGTGAAAGCTAGGACTGTTCAAGTGGTGTCAACAGTCGTGTCAGTGGAATAGGGCAGAGGCATCAACCGCCTGAAAGGAACCTAGGTCGCTTGGTCTTTGATCTTTGCCATTGGTATGGAGATGATGATGATGATGATGATGATGTCTATGTGGACCTAAGGGATGTTTCTTATCAAAGGGAATGATATCAGCCATTTATTCACTACTCGGTCGTGAATGGGATGACCCCACGACAGAGCAGCTTGGTGTCGCAGTTTAGGGCCGGCTAGACATCACTGTAGAATATCGCCTGCTGGATGGTACTTCTTCTTGAGCCTCTTTTTAGAGCACACAAACATGTTTGTGGCCTGATTGATGGCAACTTCTGATTGCAATGAAAAGCTAGGTTGATGACGAAAAGACACGCTCAAGGAATAGCGATGCCTCGTTAGCAGAGAGAATGCTGAAGAGAAGAATATGAGAGTCAGTGCACAAAGGAGCGATAGTTGCATCATGGTGATAGTTCTTGATTTCTGAAAAGATCTTCGTTGTTGTGATGTTAATGTGAAGTTTTGCAGCCATGGTGATGTGGGAGTGAGAATCAACCCGATGCTCAACAATTTTCAACGCACCATTGCAGATGCACTCCTCAGCAAATGGAATGGGTGGTCCACATTGTTTGAACGAGACGGCGATCTATCAGACGGGAGGACTCGCAATATGTGTTGCCAATTGAGTGGAAGCGTGTAACCACGGGATATCTTTCGCTAATAGATATCATGCAACTAAATCGATAGAGTGAAACGGTTCTATTCCCAACTGCATCGGACTTGGTTTCGATCCGCACCACGAGTGGCGATGCATGCATATACGCCTGTACAGTACTCGATATCTGTCATCATCCCGGAGCCTTCGCAAGACATATTGCTTAGCATTCTTGAACGGCTAGTCATGTCAATGTAGGTGCACACCCATATGTTTTATTGAGGCCGAAGCCGCAGACTGACATACCATAAATGATCTCACTCGCCATACGTGTCAATTCCTATTTCCTATCTTACTGTGGTTCTACGAGATTGTATCGAGATGGAAACTCTTTAGCGTGCTCCACCCAGTCTTCGTCCGACAACTTCTCACTCCACGGAAAGCCCATGTTCCCTCTTTGGTAGTCAGCATAGGCGGTTTTGATCTCATACGCAGAATTCATCACCGTGGATCCCTGCGCCGAATCTAACCCAGACTACCCCGTTTGGTACGGTAGAGTATGTGTAGTCTGCAGCGGTATCGTCTGTTGCTGTTCCGAGTACGACATGGATGACGTCTCGATATCGATCGAACAACAAGAAAACGACTAGCTAGTCTCTTCGTGCAACAATCACTCATTCTGGGGCGTACTAGTACTTCTACGCTTAGCGTAGGCTATTTGCTCAGGAGTCTCTTGATCTTGTTTGCTAACCAACCAACTTTCACAGACAAGCAAGTTGCGTGACCGCGACCATGTGCGCTGTTTTTATTAGCTTATCGAGTTTCACGCTTCATGCAACATCACATAGAGAGCAACAAAGTGGGTGCCAGAATGCAGATAATTTGTTCATGTAGCTACCGGTTGCGTAAGGTCTGGTATGGTGGCGCCAGTACACCGATCAACGCACAGGTGCGTTTGAAAGTCGCTGATACCCCTTGCCCACCTCTGTGTCCATACTGTACTAGATGGGTGCTGCTGGACATCCTTGTGTCAGAACAAAAGAAGAAGTTTGCGGCGAAAATGTTCATCTGCAGGCCTTTCTGCACGAAAGTCATTCAGTGGTCATGTACGCAACGGAACACAACTACACTGTTGAAGCTAGGCGAGACTAGACTCCGCGCGACTCCTCACTCTAGAGATTTCCAATCAGTGTGATCTGGAAATATACATCGGTGCTGCTTCTGCAGAGGTAAATAATCCCGTGACAGCCAGTACAGTTGGGCGCAGGAAGCTCTAAATGACATCGAGCAGCAGAGGGAGATGTACAATTGATTGTAGCTTCTTGGGTGATGACACGGCAAGGGCGCATGTAAGGGCAGTGTCCAAGAACGCAGCTGAGGTGATTGCGGCTTGGGTGTGGGGAGATCTCGACAAAATCGTGTTACCTGATATGTACAGCTAGGCAGATCACGATTGCAGCTTGCTTGGAAGATTAGAGGCCTCGTAGCTCACATAGTGCTTCTTTTTGTTTATCTGCAGTATGAGTTATAGTGACCACATTCCAAACTGCCTAGCTACTAGAATTTTGGGGCGTGATCATCGGTGTTCGGAGCAACTTCAACATCGATATTACATAGAAATATCACTGCAGTCACATTACTACATTGCTCATGCAGCAATCAATCAACCGCACAGCCATAATAACAAGCAACCCCACGCAACCCCACGCTTCTCTCTTCGCCCCCCTCTTATTGTGTTTAACCCCCCTCTACCCCCGAACCTGATTCTGTTCATCGTCGCTTCAGAGATAAGCTTGTCGACGAGAAAGAGAGAAACGATGGACGACGAAAGAGCCCCGAATAGCAGTAGTACATGCACTTTAGAAGCAACTTCTTCTGCAAACTCGCAGCAGAACGAGCGCGATGATCATCCATCACATCACTAGGATGCTCGATTTTTGTCAACAACTGACAACTGACGACCCCACGGCCTACGCCTTGGGCATGGAACGGAATCGCTCGGCTATGCGTCAATTGGGAGGATTGCTTGTGATTCTTGGAATGGGAGCCGCTCACTCCGCAATCGCATTGACGGCAGTCA
The DNA here is from genome assembly GCA_032274145.1 of Herpochondria borealis. Lineage (NCBI taxonomy): Eukaryota > Rhodophyta > Florideophyceae > Ceramiales > Ceramiaceae > Herpochondria > Herpochondria borealis. The sequence continues at coordinate 6,513 of JAVCKV010561050.1, read as the reverse complement.
TTATTGAGGGTATGGGGGGATATAATCAAGTGAACGGTTTCAAGCTGCCCATTCTCTTTTCGACAACGATTCAAATTGTCCTGGGCATGGCAAGCATGGCGGTTGGTTTCTATACGCTCCTGGCAACGCCACTGTCGCGACACGCGCAAAAGGTGGCCACCATTCTATTAGTGGTTGTGAATTTGGGCCCCATTTCCTTTATCATCACTGTGGTGCGCATTGCCCAGGGTGCCAATGAACCACCCGAGGACAATGTCTTTATTCCACCCTCGTTGCATTCTCCGATCACACAGACGCATATACGATTCGTCGTGGCCATGGGAATTTTGGGTCTCACATCGGTTTGTGCATCACTCATTGGAGGCCTGACTGTTGTCGGCTTGAGTTTGAAGGCTCATTTGGCGGGTCAGATTGTGGACAAGCACCAGGGAGATTATATTGTGCGATTTGGATACTATTCGATTCTGCAACTCCTCGGTGGATTTTCGCAACTCTCGTTGGGAATCTTTTTAGCAGCCATGTATGGAGCAGGACCGTACGACGAACCGGTGCATGTGGCAGTCTATACAGTCTTCTTTCCAGCCATGACATTTTTGTGGGCCTGATTCAGACTCTGCATGGAGTCTATGGGTTCTGTCGAGCAACAGGTTGTTGTTGGGCCAAGCAGCTCAGACTCTCGTTTCCTGCTACTTACACTCATTGCTTGGATCGTGACCATGGTTCTGCAGTGCATTGTGCAACCGTCCTATGGAGAGGGCATGTCGTTTATTGCCGAAGGCGCCACCTATGCTGCTGTTTACATTGGAAATTTTGTTATGCCGGCCTGGTTGGAAACATGGTGCGAACAACTCCGCGACGAATTGACCGAAGATATTATAGTCTGACAGTCGACGCACTGCAAGGAAGATTTTCTGTGCAAAGTATTTCAACAAACAGAAGGAAAAGGCGACCATCGTGCTGCTGATGAAAGATGCTCTTCCGTGGCGCTCAGCGCTACCGCGAGAACGTCACAGTCAGATCTGGAGCTGGGCAGGAAGTATCCCTCGTTGCGTGAACGATGCGTTTCATAGAATGCGTGGCTGGAACTCACATGCTGTTGCTTTAGCTCGTGCGTCAGACCGTCTCCGTGCCGCTGACCGCGACAAAAGTGTCCCACGACTGCTGTCCCGCCGCGACAATGGGCAACGATTCGAAGCAAGACTATATATAGGGCATCGGAAGAATGCGCTGCCAGGCCTGATTTGAAGGCACGCCAGCATAGAGCGTTGGAACGGATGAATAAAAAACTGTCGATGTACTACTTACTGTGCGACTACAAAACTATCCCGCGACATCTTTCCCGCTGCGACAACGGAACTGGCCGCGACAATGAACAACACCTCGAAGAGACGCCCGTTGGAATTGTTAGGTCGCATATAGAACAACTAAACTCCGTGCAGCTCAACATTTAAGTCATGATCCATATCTCATTGAACATTAATCAAGTTATGATCAGAACTAGCTCATGCATTGATACTATTGCCCCGGCTCCTAATGTTCGATTTGCGAATTCAATTCTTCTTCTACCTTTTCATTCTTTCTGGTATCGTAGTGCAACACCAATAGTCAACCATGAATGCTATTCCTGACGAGCCCCCTGGTGATTGGGCAGACGAAGAATATGCTAGGGTAGAAAGAGATCTTCGCACAAAGCAACTGCTTCGCTCGACAACAGTGCACCACGGAACGCCGGCTCCACCATGGTATCCTGATGTGGACGAGCAGACAAAGATCGAATTAGCCAAACGATCGTCCCTAACACTATTGCCTGGAGCGGTGGAGGAGCATCGACTGTCCAACAACGGCCCCAATAAACCTTCCACAGATCAGCTGCTAGAAATGGGCCATATGCGAGGAATACAAAAGAATCGTCGTTCTCAAGAGAACCGCGAAGAACACGAGCCAGAGCCATCAGGCAGCGCCAGTGAAGTGCAGGGCATCACTGACTTTCAAGGGAATATGATCGACTTCCAAGACAACGAAAACAGGAACGAGGAACTGACCAAGAAGCGATGGGAAACGATGAGAGCCAGATGTGCATTGATACTATTGCTGGTTGGCGCTCTTATCGTTGGCGTTGGAGTGCTCCTAGGGGTCTTCCGGTATGCCACAAATTCAAAAGAAGAGGAAAAGGCGTTTCGCAAATATTTCATGCGAAACAGCAGTGACTCATCGGATCAATTCTCGCGGCTAAGAAACATGGTGACATCTGCTGGGATTTGGAGAGACAGGTTTGTCTACTCCATAGATAGTCACGAAAGAGCTGCTCTGTGTTAGCTGTCGGACGTGGATAGTTTCGAGTTGGAGATTGCCGATGGAATCGAATACGAGGTGATACAGCGCTCCGCATTGGCGGTTGTGTACTACCACTTTGTAGGGACCGCGACCGTGAATCATGGGTTTGCTGTGTCCAACTGGCTAGATGGTGTGCATGTTTGCGAGTGGGACTTTATTGCTTGCGATGGTCCAAACAATCGGGTTACTGAGATGTTCATGGAGCGCGTATTCCTAGCCAAGTCTTTGCCCGAAGACATTGCGCTGTTGTCTGACCTGGTGTACCTGAAGTTGACCTGGTGTCACTTGACGGGATCCATCCCCTCCTCGATTCTCAGTCTATCTCACCTCGAGGTTCTCAACTTGGACGAGAATATACTCACAGGGACCATCCCATCCGAGATTGATGGCTTGAGCGAATTGCGCCATCTAAGCTTCTTCGGTAACTATATCGAAGGCCAAATTCCATCACAACTCTTCCTGATCCCCGAGCTTCGTAATCTCAACCTCGCACGCAACCGTTTAACGGGGACGCTGTCTAGAACTTTGGGAAACGCCACGGGTTTACATACAATTAACGTGGGCCAAAACAGTTTGATTGGGACGATACCAGACACATCTCGGTTGACGAATCTACGCCGCTTAATTTTGCGGCACAATGTATTGCAAGGAACTTTCCCCGATATTTCCCGACTAACTAACTTAGGTGAGAAGCAATAAACATGGGTGACTCCTATATTCATCTTTTTGGGCACTAGCAAGAGACGGCAGAGTCGTTTAACTTGGGTGACAACAGTCTCACTGGAACGATACCGTCTTCTCTTCAGTTCTTGTCGAGCCCAGGTGAGCCTTGTGGAGATAAGCATGTGTATTTTTCTACCTCCAGGATGCTTTCGTCTTGCTGACAATATCGTTATCGCACCACAAGCCGTCTTAGATTTGTACAGAACTTCCGTGTCTGGCGCCATTCCAGCTGGCATTGGTCTGCTCACCAGTCTGCGTAAGTATCTGCTCGAACGGTGTGTTTATTGGCGAATACTACAAGAAGAGAAGCTCACAGCCAAAAACAACAGAGGAACTGCGACTGGGATTGACGAATATCGCTGGAAGTATTCCAACAACAATCGGCAACCTCTCCGCTCTGCGTATTTTTGACCTGGGATGGGTTAAAGGCCTTACGGGCACCATTCCTACACAACTGGCGCATCTCTCCCAGCTAGGTGAGTTTGAACAACTTGCCGTTCTTATGTGAAACGAAGCTGTGGAAGGAATCTGACGGTCGCTGCTGTCTTTTATTAGAAACCTTGTTTTTGCCAACCTCTTCAAGCCTATCTGGGGGGATTCCGGATGAGGTTTGCAATCTTCCCAATCCTCCGGATACAGGCACTTTTCGGGAAGCACATAGCGGTATTGTTGTTCCTCACCTAAATTGTCACTGACAGGCGTGGGCGTGCACAAGTTGAATACGTGGCAAGCAACCTAGTAGTGTGACAACGCCACATCTACTATCGGGAGATTACATTCTAACATGCTGCTCCGTTTGGATATGTAATTATACTCCAGGAGTTTTTTTAAACACCAGAGGCGCGACTCGCTATTATGGCTTTGTGAGAGATTCAGATGCCGTTATTAGTATCACCCTGAATATGTTATATCATTCAGTTTTTGAGCTGCTGTCTTCGCGGTCGAAGCACACTCCGTCGCAGCACCAGATATTGCTAGCGCTTAGTGGCAGTGATGTAGTATCTTCTTGTCATAATTGACTTTTTAAGCTTGCCAGGTCGCTACATCCATTGGGAGGACTCAAATTAATGACACGCTTCTGCTAGAATCGCCGTTGATAGATGAATCGTTTCTTGCGCAGATACAAGGTTCGTGCGTTTGAAGGAGCGCCAGAATGACGCCAACAAGCAATAGTTCAGTCGCTCTAATCAATATAAGCCTGCATAATCTTGGTTGCGTTGGACTACTATTCGGGGGCCTGTTGGGAGGCGGCAGAGGATTTCGAGACTCTTTCGGCGTCGCAGCATCTCCCAGTGCAGCTTCCCAGCGCATGCATGTAATTCATCCAACGAGAAGCGCGGTTCAACATCGGTTCATCGCTGCTGCAGCCACCTTGCTGCTGGTGTATGTGTAACGGAAATTCAAAAATCGGGTAGAGCGCCATACTGACAGGGGGCACTGCTATCAAAAATCAAAACCAAGTCGTAGACTTTCGTCTCTCCGCAGTATGTTTTGAGTTGAAGTGGCTGTGCAACTCCGTGGACATTTGCTGACAGTTAGCCACAATAAGTGCCAGGTGAACCACAATCAACGCCTTATTCTAGAGTAATGCACAGGCTATTCCAATGCCTATGCCAGAATGGTTGTGACTTGTTGGGCGTGATTTATCCAGTGTTGCTTCTGATGCGCGGATAGAGTATAATTGGTTAAATCCAGTGCAGGCTTATTGTAGCCGATGATGGTTCTCAGAATACATCAAACGAGCAAAGATAACCAAGCACGTGGTACGAAACTTCATGGACAACCGTATCTTGTAATATGCCGAGAACAGCATCCGCCTTGGGTTTCTGCTTGCTGGAGAGGCAATGGTTCAACGCATATGCCGCAGTTGTGGATACTGCAAGTGGGGCAACGAGATCGCCCAAGTACGTGAGGGTTTCTTGATGATGCTGCAGTTGCGACTCATCGTACTCGTCGTCTTCGTCTCCGGAGGAACAAGCTCGCTGAACAGCCACGTCGTGAGGAGTTTGCCCCAGTCGATTTCGTGTCAGCAACAGTTTAGATTGAAGTGCGTTGATGGTGAGGCTTGTCATTATGGCAGTATCATCATCCCGACGATGTTGACACCAATCCAGGAGCAGCTTGGCAACTTCCACATGAGATGCTGAATGGAGTGGAGTATCACCATCTTCATCTTGTGCAAACGGACAGGCTCCCTGTTCCAATAGCAGTTGCGTCATTTCCATGCGATCCAAATAGGTTGCCAGATGCAAGGTGGTTTGCTTGACATTGTCTGTGGCTTCAATGTTGCATTTTGAAGCAAGTAGATAGGCAAACACATCCAGCTGGTCCTTGACCACCGCCACGTGCAACGCTGTATAACCCTTGTCTTCTCTGACTTCAACGTCGGCGCATGTCTCTTCCACTAAATACTTGACGGTATCCAAATGACCCTTGCGCACTGCAAGATGTAAACACGTCTGACCACTTCCGACGGCAATAAGAAGAATCGACTCTTGCTGCTGGACCAGATACCGAACAATGTCAACATGTCCAGCACAAATGGCCACATGCAGTGGCGTATAATTCGACATGAACGCCTTGACGTCCATTCGACACTGTCGTTGTTCGACAAAATGCTGCACCAGCTCCAAGCGACCACCATGTGCTGCATAGTGTAGCGCTGTCCAGCCATCGGCATCGGTAGTATCGACATTTGCATCTGATAGGTGTTGACACACTTCTGTATGCCCTCCTGCAGCGGCCAAGTGCAACGGAGTAGCTCCATGTCGATCGGTTTGCTCGATATTGGCAGAAGCGTCAGCAATGAGGTATTGTACCACGTTGAGCTTTCCAAATTTGGCTGCAAAATGAATCGGTGTTCGTCCTTCTGCACAGACAATCGAGTCGACACTTTCTTCGTCGTGTTGTTCTTCCAACAAGTACTGCACCGCCTCCAACTGTCCATCTCGACACGCCACATGCAGGGGCACCCACCCTTCCAGATCTCGCACCACGCGCTGATTGCAATCCTCCACCAAATACTCCAACACTTGCATACTGCCGCTGCTGGCGGCACAATGAAGGGGCGTAAAGCCGTTCATATCCTGCGTCTCTATATTAACTTGCTTTTCTTCCACGAGATATTTGCAAATGGCGAGACAGTTTTCAATGGCGCAAATGTGCAACGGCGCGTATCCAAAATCTTGTTTCGATTCAGGACACACGTGCTGTTCGTCACAAAAGTATCGGACGAGAGAAATGTCATCTTCCTTGACTGCCAAATGCAAGGGTTGCCATCCGTCAATGGATTTGGAGGTACAGTCCATGTCATGCTGCGTGTCCTCCACCAAATACTTGACAATGTTGGCATGACCCCAGTCGGTGGCCAAGTGTAGTACGGTGTAGCGTTCATCGTTGCGAGCCTCGATGGAAGCGCCTGCTTCTTCCAACAAGTATCGTGTCGCTACCAAGTTG
>JAVCKV010561039.1:0-10965 GCA_032274145.1 Herpochondria borealis | reverse complement strand
AAATGGACCGATCGTACCAGATCAACGAGCGGATCCTCATCAATACCTCGCAGTATTTCCAACACTACCCGTCTGTATCCGTGTCCATGTCCGTTTCCGTGGTTATGTCCGCTCTCGTGTCCGTGTGCCCCTGCCTGTGCGTGCACGTCTCCGTCTCACTCTCCCTCTCCGTCTCCAACTCCACGGAACCGTTATTTTACATATATTTATTCTCATGCAGAACCTCATTAATCAACCTCATGTCCGACATCAGCTATATCTCTGCCTATCACCACATACCGCAGACGCGCCCTTTTCTACCGATTGGTTTTGTTCCACACCTCTTTCAGCCGCTTGCAGCGATCCTTTACAGCCTTGCACGTTACCTTCCAGCGTACTTTCAGATTATTTTTAGCGCGCACAGCCGCCACCTCCAATCTCTTTCGATTCATGTCGAAACTATGAACATGCACCTTCGCGGGGCTTCCCTTTTGGACTAATACGATCTCCTTCTCCTGCTCGAACTTTTACTTCAGTACACAGCGTTCGCTAGAAGGGCTCATGGGTGCTTTAAAAACTTTGGGGGCTGTAACGGTGTTGAAACCATGTATTGTTGGGTTATTTTGACGGTAACTGTAGTTCGTGTGTCCTGAACAACGTATTAGAGCGTCATGGGGGCATTTACCATGGATTTTGGCGCGGGTAGGAGTGGCTGGGGCGTGGATTACGGATTTGGATCGATGTGTTCATTCGTGGAGGGCATCTTTTTGGGGAAGTTGGTTGGGAGGGAACTGCGGGTAAGGAGGCTTCTTTTTTTCACGACCTTCCTCACGGGTGTTCACCAACTGGTGAAATTTCAGCTAGATACTCAAGCGTCTTTTCAGAATTCTGCATAACTCTAATCACTGTAAGACCATCCCCAACGCGTGATGAATTGTAACGTCTTCCGTAAATAATGTTGGAACACGTGGCATTAATTTGTGCTGTGATGTATTCTCCTGCCTCGTGCGCTAATCCGAGGTGAAAGGCCTTGCGCTGATCCCCACTGCGCCGCCCTGTTCTATTGCTTGCACCATGGATCCATGGAATGACGCCTTTGACGGCGATAGCGATGAAAACCAAGCGGTTGCTATGCTCGTTTCTGGTGGCATCCACCCGGCACTGAAGAGCAGTACCGAGAAGGTGTTTGGCAGGTCACAAGTAGGGAGATCGCGCAACGTTGCACGAAACTTCGACGAGGCGCTATTGAGGCTGATAAAAGACTACATGGGTGAGTCTCCAAAGTACAATGAAGCTACATTTGAACGTCGCTTTCGTATGCCACCTTCTGTTTTTAATAGGAAAGCTTCAACACTTCAAGATTCTCTAAACGAGAATCGAAATGCCTGGCACGCAACTGCATTTTCTTCAAATGGACTGCGCGGAGCTGTTTGAAGTACTCCTTCTTCACCCTAGTCTCTTCTTCGTCAAGCTCTCCGGTATCTGTCGTAAATGCCAAGATTCTATTACGTTCCTCTAGAACATCATTCTTTTCTTTCATCGATGACGCTAGGTCAACGACAGCTTTCGTTGCAATGTCCTCTCGTTTGGCCGCCTTGGCGGCATCACGGCCAAGATTCCCACTACTATGCCTCTTCTTTCGCGGTGTGACCTCCAACAACTCCAAGCCATCTTCATGGCTGCCATCCACATCCGTTGTTGATAATTCTACGGGGCTATTAGACGCAGAAGGAGCCGAACGTCGGAAGTCATTCGCGATTACTGTGCTGCAAACTCTCGCCGTGTCACTTGACCCGGAACACTTTGGCTCCTGCTTGAGTGTCTCGAAAGCTTTGTAGTTTACCCAGTTTACATGATCATAATTCTTGAAGTTGTAATCCATCTTCTTGGTCTTTTCCAGGTGAATAGCAATCACCATGCTTGTGTTGTTCTCCTCGGTCGTTCCTGTCGGGTTCGAATTTGCAACCATGTTGACAGCCCTCCAAAACTTTTGAACATCAGCGCTGATGTCGCCGAAATTCTGACGGCAGGAGTCGAGTGTCCGTTCCCCGTAGCGGCCAGACGGAACACTTTTTCCTGTTAACTTCAGGCGCCCGAGCTCCCCAAAGTCGCGATGCACTGACGCGTAGAATTTCTTTCCTGTCTGGTCGGTTCCAAGGATACTGTCGTTCCTCACGTACACAAAGGACTGTGCAAGGCACTTATTCTCGTCCCCATCCCAGTGCTTTCCTTTTCCCATGATGCGATCCGCCACGCTACTCACAACTGGACGTACTGTGGTTGGCACGATACGCGCATACGAACGCAATTGAAACCAAAGGTACTTCACTTGGTTTCGATTGCCCTCGTTTCCGCCGCATACATGTCGTTTCGCTTTTAAGGATGCCCTGCTGTTTTCGTGCGATGCCGCCACCAATCACGCATCGACAAGTCTGCAGTTTATTGGTTAGATTAGAACACGAAATCGGTCTATTTCACGATTCTATTGACCAAAATCCTGTGTATTGAAAAGAAATACAATTCATCTTGGAGAATATTTCTGCGTTGGGCTACGTAATTTTGGTCAGTGGTCTATCCTAGAAAACTGAGCAAGATTTACATCTGCGTTGGGGATGGTCTTATTGGTCAGTAACTAAAAAAAGTCAAAACTATGTAGAAACATCATCGCACACATTTGGATATCAGTAGCCTGGACAGTACCTTCCTAGAGCACTACATGCACGTAGTCAATATTGAAAAATGGCACGGACTTTCAACCAAATATCTGTGCAATTTACAGTAAAACTAATGTACTTAAATTTAAAAATATTGTTATCTACTGTAGGCATAACTGAAATATTAAAGTAGCGCCTGACCCGGTTAGAAGGTATGGAAAGTTTAACAGAAAAATGGACACCTACATGATTTCCCCCAAAACGAATTCAAATGAAAGGACTTCGACAACGAAAATCTTAAATAGGCATCGCTTTTGTAATAACAAGGAGTTTTTTGTTCTGTTTGGGATTTGAGAGAGGCAGAGAGGTAAAATGTCTCAGCTTGAAACGATGATCAACGCCAGAAGGTTTATTTTCAACATCACCAAAGCTTGAAGAGGATATCAAGTACGAAACTTAAAGATATGGAACTCTAGAAACTTATACAATTGAAAAAGAGTTGCAGTGGAGAAATAATTAATCTGCCTGAAAGTCCGCGCAAGTAAAGTCCGATGTAACTGTTGTTAAAATCGTTCACAACAAGCGCAAAGCGCGAAAAACACCACACCGGTACGGGGGTAAGTGAAGGTAGCAGAAGAGCGGGAGGTCCAAAGAAATATTTTCAGGTAGCAGTATTATTCGTGAGAAAGGAGCGTGAGCGCCAAACTTCCAGAAACATAACCCGAGGTACATAGTTCCGAGCCAAAAAGTACGAGGAAGAAGAAAAGTTGAATTCTCTAACACGGTGGCAGAGACCGGGTAAGTAGTTAGGAATAAGTTGGACACGTTTTGCAGAACTGGGAGACCGGATGCGGGTCAGAAAGGTACTGAAAGGGCGGGACGAGGAACGAGATTGGATTATTAGACCTGGTGCTGGACGGAACATATACGAAACAAAAAAGGGTAGCGGAGTTTTTGAATGAAGGTGAAGACGGAAAAGGCCTTAATGAGGTTTCGATGAGAGTTTCTACTTTACCAGCCGGACAGATAAGATGCAAAGATCTTCTGCAAGATATATAGAAAAGCGGACCAGTGCCACGGAAACTGGAACGGTATATAAGTTTTAACCAATTGACTTGGTGATATAACAAAGTGACAGGGGCACTATAAGTGGTTTCCCCCCCCGAGTTACGTCTGAACGTTGACATGGACTGGAAAATCGTTTTTAAGAATAGTTCCAAACGGTTTTTAAATTTTTGCTATTGGGTTCGTTTATTGCAGAGTAACTGCCGTTAATCAGCTTTCTAAATACCACATTATGTGAGATCTACAGTACCGTATCTAGGAACAGCACAAGAAGCTTACTGGCACCCATGCGGGTTGTTTTGATGGGACGGGCTGGAACGAGCGGCTGCGAGAGGTCTTTCGCTGCTGTTCGAGCCTCTCTTGCTTTTCGCTTTCGATTCGTACATTAAATCCTATCCTATTCCCTTTCATCCACTCAATCAGCGACCCCAACCATCTTCGTCCTCTCTCTTGTCTCCCCGACCGAAATGATTTCAAGAGTTCCATCGATCTGCCTTCAGGTTTCCAAGCTCTCTCTAATATCCACCGATTGCACGAAAGTGCCTGCCTCCAACATTCTTGCCACGGATGACGTCCCCAAGACTGGCCGCGGCACTGCGCCTGCAGTCCGCCTTCGCGTTTAATCATCTCAGGCCGGTTTCCCTTCCTCGTCTGCTGCCGCCTAAAAGACTGTATCCGTGCTGTTGAGCGAGGCCGCCCTCGAGAGACGTTGTGTCTTTTCCTGCTGATCTGAAGATGTTAATGAAGAAGGTGGTCGCGGCGGTCACTCTGGAGAAGGCTCAACTAGGTATTGCTTTCAAGGATTCCTTTCCCGGTCGAATGGTCAACAATGCTGTCCCGGCACAACCACCCATTACCGTCGGGGTTATCGACACCCCAAATTCCACTTAAGATCCTGCCGCTTTTAAGCCCGCAAATACCGCCCCAGTGTTTTGTGTCCCACCCGTCACGAAGTCAATGCGCCCAGAACCCCTTCATCCCGAAAAAGAGAGAAGAGAGTAGTGCCCCCGGATTTGGCATGTATTTTCCCGGCTTGGAAACGCTCAAGACAGTGTTGCCTTCATTACAGTAGGTGGTCGATTCCCGCATGCATCGTCTTCAAAACACGTCGAGAATTCAAAGAGAGGATCATCTATGCCACTTTTATCAGCTGAAGAAGGACAGACGGCCTGTAAACGACCCTCGACACGTTTTATGGTTCCAATCAGATTGGGCTCCTCCAGTGTCTGACGACGGCCAAGGAGGCCCTCGAAGCCTTAAATATGTTGGAAGGAGTGGCAGTTCGTGTGCTTACGTACTTTATAGACATAGAAGCAAAGGAAGCTTATCAGAACCAGGTCCCTCCCTATACCTGTGTGGAGGGGCTTGGGATGGCGGCCAAAAATCTCCTCTTTTTTCCTTCCAGCTAGGGGATATTATGGTCCTGGTAGACGAGAAGATCTAGATGGCGAACAGGGATATGTAATCGGTGAACCGTGACGTGATGCGAGCCTTAGAAGATGTTCTGAGACTTACTGAGGCCTAGATACAGGGAGCGAACATATTAATCCTGAGCGACTACTGGCATTTTCACTACTGGAGCTGTCCTGAGATTGGCCGCAGCACATTCACTTATCACTGTCTCTCTCCATCTTAGCGCATCTAATTCCCATACAAGTAGTATCTACACCAGATAGAGGGGAAACCTCTTACGAAGGATAGTTACCAGCAAAAGATGCAGTCGATGAAGAATTATGGCCTCGAGCCCGGTCTTCGTCCTACGAACCCGTGCGAATACGGCGGCAGTAGACGAGATGGTGGTAATTGTGAAAGTGGCCGGCACTTTCAGAGGCCGACTTGCTCGCCCTATCAAACAAGCCATGATATTTCTCAACAAACCGGCCTGGTTCAAATCTTCATTAACCAGGAGAGCTCGACGACCTGGTTAAACCAGACTGAGTAAGTAGAGTCGTCGGAAAAATAGGAGCGCCAGACAGAAAGAAACAAGGTGATTCTGTCGCGCCCGAACGTACTTCCTCAGAGATGGGACAGTCAGGGATAACGAAAATAAGTATTTGTGCGGAAGTCGGACCACATCATGAGTCTCGACCAACCGTAAGTAATAGTGATTTTCACAAATATCCTTTGAATGCTCCCCCTTCGTCGAAGGATGAAGACTATGTTCCACATAACTAATTTAAAACAAGGCATCCAAGGCGACGACGACAAATGATGAGGTCAAAAAGAGAGCCGCAGTACCGGTGTAAGGCCTGGGTTGTTTCTCAAAGACGATTTGGTGCCTACTACCGAGAATCAATCAGAAGATACAGGAAAATATGAGATGATTGTGCCCCCTGACCATGTTTCATAGACATTTATGGTCATGGAGCGTCAGAAATAAGTTTCAAATGGTTTCATCCGTATAAAGGCGGAGGTGCAAGTTCCTTAGACGTTCATAATCTAGAAAGGAACCGTGCTTAACGTGATACGGAGTAACTACCTACCCGAAGGATGGAAGAAGGTTGAAATTGCGAATGACATCCTTTCAATGCTTGGTGATGCAAGTGGCAATTCGTTGAAGGTGATATACGAAGTAATCCATGGAAATGATCTTTATCTAGTGGATTTCGTCGAGGTAAACTACTTCGCGGTCCCTGTCGTATTGGGAACCCAATTCAAAAAATTCCATGTCGATACGATTCGGTGCATGAAATGTAAGGTCGACTTCACCAGTTACAAAATCTCCATAATTTGCCACTTCAAAGCTTCGGACCATTACTTGGAGAAGAACGCTCGTATCGCGGAGCGAAAGACGTTGCCCGGTGGTGACACTGTTATCACCGGCGACGATATTGCGAAGATAATGAGAATCCGATTAGCGACCGCTGCATATGCCACCATTCAACCAGCGGCAGGCGACTGTTAAGAACTTGTTAAAAGGGCTAATAGTGACTGAGATGAAGAATGAAGTCGTGGAAATCTACTGCGTTCGTTTCATGAACTCGGTGCAGGAATTTTCAGCACATCAGCCTTTCAAAATCCTCGCGAGAAACCTCACCTCCAAGGAAGTTTTTAAGGACAAGGGTATGGTCGTGGCGTATGCGTTGCGATCACCTCTCGGTTTCGTCCATATAAACAGTGAAGAAGCTAAGGAACTCTGACGTATTTATGGGTTTTTTCTTCCTGCTTCTAGCTTCGACAAGACCAGTCGCAAGGGAAGGAGATGGAAGAGGCAGAAAACTTCATGTCCTCATGGATCAAGATCTCTACTCAGAAATTGAGACCCTAACTTTTCGCAGACGTCCTTGTGGCGGCTGACGAAGACATTGACGATGTTTCACCTTATAATTCTGGGAACGAAACAACAGGAAAAGTCAACCCGATAAAAACCAATCATGGACAGAAGAAATACGACCGGAAGCAGTGGACCGTATGAAAAGGATGGACGAATTCCAACAGTACGCGCCGGATGAGGCGCGTCCTAATGAGAAGAAGAATCGGAGAGATAATACCTGCTTGGAACATCTTGCGTACCATGCTCTGCGCAAGAAAATCATGAATATTTTGGAGAAGCACACGTCCGTGTTCGAAGGCAGATTGAGGAATATCACCGCCAATGAGAATAGGATAAACTAATAGCCTGGAAAATCTCCAGTCCTTCTGCAGCTGTACTGTTTTGGCCTCTACAAAAGCGATATATCCGGGAGTAGAAAGAGTACCAGATGGAAGAAGACATGATTGAGCTGTCGCAGACGGAATCGTTCAGCCCGGTGCTGTTGGATTCTAAGAAGAACGGAACTCAAAGATTCTGGGTCGACTTAAGGCGATTGAATATTGCGAACGTTCCGGAAATGTACCCTTTGCCGCGCGTTGAATATTGAACTAACTGTACAAGCAATGGAATCTTACTCAGGTTTCTAAATAATATCTGGGGGTACTGGTAGGTTCCGATCGCAGAAGAGTATAATTAAAAGACGAAGTTCAGAAGCAAAATGGGTACCTAAAGATACAGAAGAATATCATTTGGTTTTCATGCTATCAGGATTGCGGTGGAGTATATGCCTTTTCTAAATCGACGACCTCATCGTGTTCTCTCAAAACTGCAATCAACACCTTGAGACATGTAACATATCCTCTCCCTGCTCGTTTAAGCAGACTTAAAACTCAACCTCAAAAAGCGTTTCCTCTTCCAGGAGGAGATCAAATATTTGGGCTTCCACCTCCGTCCAAGTACATTGAATGCATACCCGAACGTTAAGGACATCAGGACCGTGCTTGACGCTAAATTTCCCAAAACTCCGATCTAGATGAAGAGCTTTCTTGGTGCTTGCAACATGTTCCGGCGCTTCGTGAAGAGCATCGAACGGATACATACCCTTTTTAAGGATGTGATGAAGAAGGATAGTGGCAAAGACTGGGAAAAACTGCTCGAACCAATGTTACAGAATTTCGGAGCCTTCGAGGGGGGGAGGCGACAGGGCCGCGGTCATGGTTCAGTCGTCGGTTGGGTGGCAGGTTTATCATGGTTCTCTCTAAGACTTTTCATCTTTCATCCTCTCCCTTTCCTTTTTTTCTTTTACGTTTTTCATTTCTACACAGACGAACATAGGTTATCGGCGTTTCGCCTGCGGCAAGACATGTATTACATCATTGGGCATCCAGACTTGAAAATAAACAAAAAGGACGCATCAATCATCAGTATTAAATCATCAGTCATCAGGTATCGTTTCATCAGTCATCAAGTGTTAGGAAGTCCGGTGTGCTCGGAAATAGCCGCGCGAAGTGTGAAATGTGCAGAAACGGTATGGCAAGGTGATTTAGCGGGGTGCTACCTTGTCAGCTCCCAACTATGATCCGCGCTTCGAGTATCAGTAATCAACGTAAAATCCGTCCGCGCATGCACACTACGCCCAAAACCACGTTGGCCGCTACCAAATTCGGGACACGCCGAAGCAGCCACTGGGAACTGACATATTCATCCGAAGACCAACGGTAAAAATGTGGGACCAACTCACGAAGAGATCTGAATTAGTGCGCGCGTATTGTAAAAGAAAATATCGGACGGCATTCAGTGGGCCGCTTCCGGCTGCAGAAGAATCTCAGCCTGCTACCCTCAGCAGGAAGCACAGGTGTTGTTCTCAAGGACATTACGCCCTGGACTAGCGCCTTCGGCGCCTGTTTCGTACGTACTGCAAGAATTTCGTTGCGCTTTCGGCGCGACTTCTCACAAGGCTGTGCGATATTAATTGTGCAAAAGTGATAGTACTGCATTTGACATGAATTGGGGGCACACATTGAAACGTGTCATTTACACTGTGCCGATTTCGATACGAGAAACGACTGCGAATAAGGGCCCCGGTGGCGGGAGGAACAGGAAACTTAGGCGCTTAATAAAACACTGCGGGAACCGGGACTATGAAATTGCACGACGCTGTACAATATTCTGTCGCGTTGAAGAAGTTTGGCGCCAGTTGCGCCTTCGGCGCGACCTCCCATTGCATTTTCCGCCGTGTTGTTCTAAACTGGATGGAAGGCAGACAGGCGCCTTCAGCGCCTGATGTAAGGAAGTTGGATGCCGTGAACTGTTCGAGTTAGCAGTGGATAAATCCACACAGTAGTGTTGGATGAACAGTTAAAAGTGCCTGTTCAAAGAGGGTTTGAGTCGCGACTTGAGGCGCGGCGTCCCTATCGGCCACGTTCGGGGTGCGAAAATGCAAGTTTATAATATGAATGATATTTTTCAGTATAGGACAAGGGGATTGGACAATGGATCCCTAGTCGCGCCTATGGCGCAACTTCTTGCCCTTCTCAAATCTCCCTCTTCCTATTTTCCCTCCATACCACGCGAACACTGCATTATTCACGCGCTTGCGGCGCCTGGAACCGCAGAGCGGGATGGTACCGGTTTTTGACCGTTACTGTGCACGGTTCGCAGAGCTGTGAAAGGGATGATTGCATTCGCGTCTGCTGCGCGACGTTCTACAAAATTTTGAGTGTTGATTGAAAACGCACGACGTAGTATGCGCTGTCCTATTCGCGAGACAGTGGAAAAGATCTGAAGGCGCCTAAGATACGACAATACATTCGAGAAGTCGGTTGTGTCAGCCGGACAGGAATGGAGTGGAACCTCACGTGCCGTGGTAAATCTGAATAGTGCCTACGGCGCGAAAACCTCCACGGCGCTCGATATTAGACACGTGTAAGGCGAGGGGCAGGTGTGTGTGTGGAAAAGGGGGGGGGGGGGGGCCGGCTGGCTTCCATCAGCGGCCGGGAGTTTCTGGAACATCCTACTTAATTTGGGCAGCGTCAATAAATTTCCCACCAAATTTATACGTGGCTTGGCACGACACGCCTCTTGCCAAATCGTTCAAACCCACCTGATAGCGACTTTAAAACCGTTCCGCTCCCCTCCCATTCTCTCTTTCCTGAAGCAGTTATTGTTTATCCTTTCGCGCCTTCGGCGCGACGAACCATGCTTCCCCGCACTTAGTGCGACTAACAACACGCCATCCACGCACTCTTCCAATTGTCTGCCTCGCCCCAAGCACTATGGTACTTCGCGCCGTGAGGCTGGGCTTCACCCCGACGCACCGACACAATTCGGCGTACCCTATCTTGACACAGAAGCCTCCCAGGCGTTCAAGAAGCTCGAAAAAGCAGAAGCCCGGACCTGGTCACGCCTACAGTCGCAAGTTCTCTCGCCCAGTGGCTTATTAATCGTCCCAGCTTCTGCGACGACTAATGGCTACGTCGCGCCTACAGTGCGAAC
This sequence comes from Herpochondria borealis, assembly GCA_032274145.1. Taxonomy (NCBI): domain Eukaryota; phylum Rhodophyta; class Florideophyceae; order Ceramiales; family Ceramiaceae; genus Herpochondria; species Herpochondria borealis. The sequence continues at coordinate 519 of JAVCKV010561039.1, read as the reverse complement.
ATGTTTTAACAATATGCCAGCTCCCTACCCTCACGTCTTCTCGACGCGAGCCAGCTTGAAAGCTTTTTGCCCCGCAGCGCGTGTAAATCTCGTCCGTGCGTGCCGCTAAAACCCTGTTCCGCCGCCGACGCACGGTAAAACCATGAATTACCCCGTAGGACACCCCCTTTTATCAAAAACGGCGCAAATATTCGGCCTTGTGCCACCCACCCGGTTACAGCACACCTACAGGCACGACTCCCTGCCGGATGGCCCAGCCGGAGCAAAACAGGACGCCGTGGATCGTGGCTCCCCGATATAGAAACCTCCAGCAACCTGCCTAAACGCCATCGACAACCGCCAGCCAAAGCAGCGACCCATTTGATCCATACACAACGAGGCGCAAAAACACCTGCATTCCAACCATGTTGCACCGAAGGAGCGAATTACTAATCCCCACTGCACTTTTGCACTTCTCCAACAGCACACACCGGGTGACTGGCAACGGAACTTCCAACTAGCACACACAGCTGAATTAGG